>JBBPBX010033130.1:0-33445 GCA_038048925.1 Garcialebias charrua | reverse complement strand
ACTCGCATTACAGTTTTGGCAAAAGTGTTTTACATGGGATGACATTCCTGACACAACCCTCACCATTTACCCGGGCTTGGGACTGGCACAAGAGATACACAGGGTTATGCTCCCTAGTGGCTGGTTAATTCTAACACCACATGACTTAATAAAATCTATAAACTAAAACTAATATCTTCCCTGAATTTTACATGTTTGTGGAAAGTCACGGAAATACTAGCAGATGATGCACATTTAGTCTTTTCCTCAGCTTCAGTATTCATGCATCTTACGGTGTGATTTGCTTTGATCCTCTCTGTACTATACAGTGTTGGCCATTTTAGTTAGTTTCTGTTGCTATTTGTATTTATTTATTTTATGTTTTCCTGTCCACTGTGCTTTTTGTTTCTATTGTACAGCACTTTGGTTGGCCTTGTTGCTGTTTTAAGTGCTCTATAAATAAATTGGTAAGGAATGGTATGGTATACAGCACATTGTTTGTGTGTAAAAGTGCATATATTGACAGCAACAACTTCACACAGGAGAGGAAACACTGACAACTGAAAGTTCTGCCATAAATAAATTGGTAAGGAATGGTATGGTATACAGCACATTGTTTGTGTGTAAAAGTGCATATATTGACAGCAACAACTTCACACAGGAGAGGAAACACTGACAACTGAAAGTTCTGCCATACTAAACATAGAAGCTCACAAAACAATGCATGTTCTGCACAGATGGATCTACTTTGTAGCATAATACCTGAATCAACAACTGGCCAACTGCATTTAAGGAAAGAAAAATAGCAACAGTGGATTAAAAAGCTTAAACAAAAGAAATGCGTAACAAGAAGCTTCCTAGAAATGAAGAGGAGTCGAAAGTACAATATTTGTCTTTTAATTGTAGTGGAGTGAAAGTCATAAGTTTCCTAAAACACAAATGCAAGTAAAGATACTCAGAAAATGTACTTTGTACTCAAGTACACTACTCAATTAAATATACTCCGTTACTGTCGACCTCTGCTGACACCATTCTGTGTAGACACTGAAATGGCTGCAGCTTCTACTTCCTAAGTGTGGAATTTTAATACAAGTCTATGGTTTATGAGCAGCTTCCATCTCGCTCAAAGCCCAAAATGTAGTCCTTGTTCCTAAATGGATAAAATAAACAAACAAAAAATCTTACTTGTTCAACAGTGACAGTTGCAAGCACATAGTAAAAACAAGCTGTTACTAAGGCTCTGTACACAGCTGGATTGGTTAGCATGTCTGTGTCGACGCTGACAACTGAAAAATGTGTCTGAAATGTCAAGACATGCTGATTTTGTTCTTAATGTTTTCCCCCTACAGGCATTTTGTCATATTTTGCAGAGACAAATATATTATATGTTTCTCACAGGTTTTAACCCAGTTCATCCAGTATTCAGCTGCATTAGAAGAATTACTGTAATTGTTTCAATGGATTAATGTTTACAAAAAATACATGCTTATGTTCTAAAATTTGACTGAACACAAGCTGCCGCATTCTTTAGGTTGCTTTTAATAACATTTACTCACATAGTATACATTTAAACGTCATTCAAATGTACATTTTGCTGTATGAAGATCGTTGGCTTGTTTTAAGCAGTGAGCTGTTCTGACAGTAGCTACGGCTGAGAGTTTTCTGTGTAAATGTATTTACAAGATTTACCTGCGCTCATGATGCCATGTCTTGTACAGACTGGCTGCTGTCAACACTTCCTGTGCATACAAATCTACAGCTTGTAGCCTGCAGAATATTGAACAGACACTCAGGAGCTCAGGGAGCTGTCAGATACAGTATGCTCGTGTATCAGGACAAACAAAGTCATGTTTTTTTAGCTTATTAGCTTGTTATGCTGTGAATATTACTTAGTCACGCTACCTACAGACATTCCAGAGATGCTTTAGTGCATGGCAATTAGTTACAAACCTGTTGCATGGACTGACAATAATGTTTTGTTTTTTTATATAAATGTTTTTGAATTTTATATTTCTGTGGCAAACACAGTTCTTGTATGAGCTGAAAGTAAGTTTCTTTTTTATATATTAACATTTTTGTTGTGTAAAGATTATCTACAGCTTTATCATCAAGCCACAAATCCACATTCAAAGTGTATTATTGCAGTTTAGGAAGGCACTTATCCAAAGCCAAAGTTCAGGGTTGTCAGATTTCTTGTCAGGTTCAAAGCTGTATTTTAATTGTTTTTATGTGTTCACATTATCTGTGAGTATGCTAAAATGCTGATGTGGTGAAATTATCTAAATATATATTCAGGGATGCACTGAATATTTAGAAGATAAGTGGAACACAGTAGTTAGTCTGACTGCATGAAATCTGTCATTGGTTATTGGAGCATAAGGCAATCATTTAAATGTTTTTTATTTATTTATCTGGATGCCATTAATGTGAAGAGATTCACAGATTTCAGTTGACAACCATAACAAACTCCTTTCCATTGTATTGTTTCTATATAAAAAAAAAGGTCCATCATCAGTGCAGGAGGAAAATTTAACAGCCGTCAATAAAAAAAAATTAAAAAAAACTATTTGCTGCAGCTGCAGGCTGACAGTAGGCGAATATTTTTTTTTTACTAATAGGCCTCAACTCATTAAATAGTATGCTTTATACAGTATGTTCTGCCATACTACAATGTTCATGCTCATTAGATTCAAGAAATGTTGCTTTGATTGTGTTAAAGTCAGGCACCTGAACAGGGAGGCATGCATCTGGCAGTGATGACTCATGCTTCCTTCCTTAGATGGATAACTTTACTAATTGTCATTTATAATGTATGTGAATGTTTCTGTTCAGTAGCCTGAGATGACTTCTGTTGTGACTTGGTGCTATATAAATAAACTGAACTGAATTGAATTAAAGTGAATGTTTTCAAAGATGAGTGAGTCCGCACAATTTATTTCAACCTGTGTTCATCACACAAGTGTTGAAGTTTAAAAAGTATTAGGTCATTTTAATGTATGTTTATTCCTGATGCAGCACTCAGTTGTAGCTCAGTTCAAAAATGGTTAATGATAGTCAATACCTCAGCCAATCAGAGTGCTCGCTCAGATCAAGCATTAAAGCATTAAAATCAGCGTCACTACCACCTGAGCCTTGTGAATGAAGAGTTGGCCTTCTAAATTGGTGAGTTACATGCTGTAGGAATAAAAGGAATAGTGAAAGTTGAAAAGTTTAATTAAGTTTGCTGGAAGCTAAAAAATATTAGTACTATTAACTGGATCTGCAAGAATACAGCATTCATTTGTTTGGTCCGTAAACTCATAGAAAACTTGTTCTCTAGCTTCAAGAACATAACCTGGATGCCCTGCACTAATTCTGTGATTTACACTGAATAACATTGTAGTGAATTTTAATTTATTTAATGGTTGCTGAGTTCCAGCCCTTTACCACATTTCAAGAGAGACTACAGTCCCGAACAAACTCTTAGATTCTTAAAGGACATTTAGATTTAATTTATCACATTAGTGTATCAACAAATCTGCAAACTACAGATGAAACTACTGAAGAATGAGGAACAGGTGAAGTGAGCAAGAAGGCAAACTGATTAAAAAATAAAATGCATAAATAAAAAAACACAGAGGAACTGACTAAGGATAAGTTAGAAATGGCACAGTCTTAAAATTACATTTACACATTTTCTAATTATCTTAACACATTATGCCCATTTTTATCTGGCATATTCAAAAAAGTTTCCACCATGTTTATAAAACATAAAAACCATAGGATGTCTATCATTAAGCTACTTGTAATATGCTACCTAATGTAATATGAATGGTGTTCACTTTAACATTGTATTAACTTAACAAAGCTGAAAATAAGAAATGGCTGTTTAAAAATGTATTAATTAATAAATAAACACATCCAAAAATTAAATGAATAAAATTAAAGTGAGAAGACTTTCCAGGACTTATAGTGAAATATTTGTACATTTTGCCAGTAACACCTTACTGTTCCCAAAAGGCTAATCAGAAGAAGAAAAAAGAGCAGCAGCAATTTTAGTCCATGAGCAACCATTGGACTCTGCCATAAGGCTAGCTGACAACCTAATCTATTTCAGGGTAACTTTTCCTAGCCATAACTCCAAAGTACTGTGTCTCTTGTCTTGTTTAAATTTTATGATTTGAGAGATTGCAGAAATTCACCAAAATAAATCATGGCTGAAAGGACCACGTTCTGCATTATAGTTGAAAACAAAATGGATGCAAGTTTGATAGAAAACTTAAAGGTATTATTCAAAGTTTTTTTTTTTTTTAAATCCAACAAAGTTAAGTCAGGTCCTTTGGATATTTTATTTGTGTTGAAATGTTTCATCTTCCATCCAACATACTTCATCAGTGTGAGCAGCCACAACAAACTCAGCCCCATAAGTAGCACACTCACATAGTGGTAAAGGTATTCTGTTTTTTTAATGTCATGAAATACCCTGATGCATGCTCAATAATCCAGGTAGAAAAATCTAAAAAAAGCTAATTCTGGTCCTCTGAACATTCAAAAAACAAAACAAAAAAAATGTAGAAACGTGATACGTAAAACGAATACAGCAGCTCAGACTGAGGAAGTCTTTCGGACGAAAGACGAAACGTTTCTACAATTTTTTTGCTTTGTTTTGTTTTGTTTTTTTAATGTCCAGAGGACCAGAATTAACTTTTTTAGAATGTCATGAAATATTTTTAAAAATATATAATAATAATGTGAGCAGCAAACCTGCCATTAAAAAAATGCTGGTGACAAAGTGTAAGTGTATTTTGAAGATACTGGTCTGTGTGGGTTGGTTTCCTCCTGGTTTGGTTTGAAGTTTATAGAAAGCCAGCCCACACAGACCAGTATCTTCTGTTTGACTCTCACCATCCACTGGAACACAAACTTTCTGTCATCAGAACGTTACAGCATTGGGCCAAACGCGTCCCAACGAAGACAGAAGGGAAGGAAAAGGAACAGAAACACATCCAAAAATATTTCCGAACATGTGGATATCCTAACTGGGCTTTTGTCAAGTCACCGTGGAAATCTACAAAACACACTAATGAACAGAAAAAAGGAGAACAACAGACCCAAAAAAAATGTCATCCCTTATGTTGCTGGAGTATCAGAGAATTTCAGGAGGATTTTCAACAAACACAACATCCCAGTACATTTCAAACCCAGCAGGACTCTCAGACAGAGGCTGGTGCCCCCTAAGGACAAAACACCCACACACAAACAGAGTGGTGTAGTGTACGCGGCCCAGTGCAGCGAGGACTGTCCAGACCTCTACATTGGGGAAACTATTTTGTAAAAAGCCTCTTCACAGACACATGGCTCAACACAGGAGAGCCACCTCCTCTGGACAAAACTCAGCTGTTCACCTCCACCTCACGGACAAGGGACACTCATTTGAGGACCAGAATGTACATATTTTGGACCGTGAACACAGATGGTTTGAAAGGGGAGTGAAGGAAGCATTTTATGTTAAAAAAGAAAAAAATAACATCTCTTAACAGAGGGGGAGGCCTCAGATTTGAACTTTCAAAAACGCACCGTATAATGCAGCTTTAGGACTGATTCCCAGCCAGTTTTCATACCTGATGGGAACAGAGGAGCCTCATCTACGAATTAGACGAACAAAGACCCTAAGAAACACCTACTGTTAAGGTGTGAGGTGTGATTTGTCCATCTACATAGGTATGTGTGTATCTTATCTCAGCCTTTAAAACCTGAACCTCACACTCACTGCACTTTGAATTGAGAAAGCTCCTCGGATGAAGAGCGAAACGTCTTCTGTTACAAATAAAGTCCATTTGTTTTTGTATTGAACATTTTTGAATAGATGCCAACCCAACACTAAACAGAACCACCACAACCTGTTTGGACACAGAATCTGAAAAAGTCCACCAATTTCTGTCCCCAAACTACTCAGCAGGTCCCGCAGCTCATCAAGACTCTTGCGTTCAAGTATAACATGTCATTTCAAAAATTAAGGCTGAAATTTAACAGCGACCCATATAACTTACTGTTTCTGTAAAATGTCATCATGTAATGAAACCAAAATATAAATGTATTATTGAAAATTATCAATGTAAACATAAATGAGATATTTAGAATAACTTTAAATTCAGAGTGGCTTTCTGAATGTACAGAGGTCTTTCCTGACGGTTCCAAGCCGCTCTACATCAACACTGTGATTGGCTGATTTTCCTGTCAGTTATAAAACAAACTTGTACTGAGGACACTTTAATTTTATCTCTTCTGCTGTTTTGAAGGACAAAAGTGGCCTTTTACTTTGCTCCATCCTTTATTCCTGAAAGAGTGAAGACAGTCTTGGCCTTGACATGAACAAACAAACCAGAGAGGTGGGTCGAAGTGATAGATTGTTGAGTTAAATGGGTTTGGGACCTTCATTTTCAGAAGAAATTTCAAAGCTGTGGGTTTAGTTGTGGAAAAAGAACAAACAAAATAAACAAATAACAAGAAATACTTTTTAAAATAAGATTACCGGTAGACAACTATCATTCCTTTAAGACAAGCATAAGGTCTGCCATTTATTTTATTTATTCATATCTTAGAGTATTAGACTAAAATCATCTTATAAATTACTTAAAATCAACTCAAGTGTCAGAAGCCAGTGAATAAAAGTTTTTTTGTGTGTGTGCGTGTTGTGTGTTTAACCCTTGGATGCATGAACGACCAATACCTTCATTCTAGAAATGACTGAGTAGAAGCCTATTTTGTCAAATTTCAAAAATTTTATAATTTGCAGTCTCATGCACATGCTTGAGATGTCACACTCACACTGAATAAATTAATTTTAACTCAGGTCTCTCTCGCAAATGAAATCTTTACCTCAACAAAGTTTTAAATTTTGTTAAATGAACAAAATGAAAAATGAAATGAATATCCTTTAAGTTGACAGAGTTATAGCCATTTCTGTTTTGGCTAATTTTGATTAGCTGTGACGTATATCTTCAACTTGGCTGGCTCCAAAAGTTAAACAGTTGTAGATGCATGATGAATGATTATGTCCTGAAGATTTCATTAAGATCAATCTAGTGGTTCATGACATATTTTGCTAACAGACAAACAAAATGGACTCCATACAGTTATTTGCAACATTTTTAACAGCTATTGCACAATCTGTTAAAGCTCACAAAATGTGTTAGGCATCTCAGCTACTCCCACACCAAAGTTTAAGTCAAGATCTGTAAATTTGAAAGTGGTTCAAAGTATACATTGGTGATATGCATTGGTTCATATTTCAATGAAAATATTATTTCAATTCATAAGCAACTTGGACCAAATACTGCCCCCAGCATCCTTGTTGAACTCCCCCCTCCCTCCCTTTCTCTGTCTTCTCCCTCCCCTCTGCTGATGACATTACTGACATTATCAGCAAGTCCAAGTCCTCATCCTGTCAACTTGACCCATTTCCCACAGTTCTTGTTAAATCCTGTCTCCCGTCTCTGCTCCCTATCATCACTAATATCATCCACTCCTCCCTAACCTCTGGCATTGTTCCCACAGCCTTCAAATCTGCTGCCATCACCCCCATCATCAAGAAACCAGGTCTTGACTTTACCAACTTCAGTAATCTTCGTCCGATCTCCAATCTGCCCTTCATCTCCAAGATTCTTGAAAAAACTGTTGCTAGTCAACTTCACTCACACCTGTCCAACAACAACATTTATGAAGAGTTTCAATCTGGTTTTCGCCCCCACCATAGCACCGAAACAGCTCTAGTAAAAATTACTAACGACCTTCTTCTTGCTGCTGACTCTGGTCTTCTGTCCATCCTCATTCTTCTTGATCTAAGTTCTGCCTTCGACACCATCTGTCATTCTATCCTCCTCAACAGACTAACCTCCATTGGCATCTCAGGTACCCCGTTAGACTGGTTCAACTCCTATCTCTCTGACCGCACTCAATTCATTCAGCTTAAATCCTTCCACTCCCAGTCTTCCCCTGTCTCCACGGGTGTCCCCCAAGGCTCTGTCCTCGGACCCCTCCTCTTCATCATTTACCTCCTTCCTCTAGGTCACATCTTCCGCAAATACGGCATCCATTTCCACTGTTATGCTGATGACACACAGCTCTACTTGTCATCAAAACCTAACTCCACCCACCCACCCTCCATCCTCACCGACTGTCTCAATGAGCTAAATCACTGGTTTTCTAACAATTTCCTTCAACTAAACAGTAACAAAACAGAAATCATTCTCGTCGGTACCAAAAACTCTATTTCAAAATCAGAACATCTTCTCGTCCCCCTTAACAACTCTCTGCTATCCCCCTCCCCTCAGGTCAAGAGCCTCGGTGTCATCCTCGACACCACTCTCTCCTTCACTTCACACATCAACAATATTACTCGGTCTGCCTATTTCCACCTCCGTAATATTAACCGTCTCCGTCCTTCTCTCACACCCCGCTCCACAGCCATCCTGGTGCACAGTCTTGTGACTTCCCGTATTGATTACTGCAACTCCCTTCTCTACGGCCTCCCCAACAAATCTCTCCACAAGTTACAGATGGTCCAGAACTCAGCTGCCCGTGTCATCACTCAAACCTCCTACTATAACCACATCACTCCTGTCCTGCAGCAGCTCCACTGGCTCCCGGTTAAATCACGCATCATCTTCAAAATTCTACTTCTCACGTTCAAAGCTATCCACAACCTTGCCCCTCCTTATCTATCTGACCTCCTACAAATCTCCATCCCATCACGCTCTCTCAGATCCTCCTCTTCGCTACATCTCCATGTACCCTCTGCCCGCCTCTCCACCATGGGGAGCAGGGCCTTCACCTGCTCTGCCCCTCACCTCTGGAACGCTCTACCGCCAGACCTTCGAAACACCACCTCCCTTTCTCTGTTCAAGACAGCCCTGAAAACACATCTCTTTAGACTAGCTTATCACTAACTTTACTAAATGTATTTTTATTATTTTGCATTTTATAATCTTTATGTATTTTATATTTCAATCTGTCGCTGATAATGTTTGAACTGTATTGTTTGTTAAGTGTCCTTGGGTGTCCTGAAAGGCGCTTTTAAATAAAATGATTATTATTATTATTATTATTATTATTATTATAGGAAAACAAACAAACATGTGTGCGTGCGCACACACACACACACACACACACACACACATGCACACACACTAACTAGTACTGTATGAGGGGATGTTTTTGCTGAAGCTGATAAAAAAATATACTTCACCAAACAGTGTAATGGGAGAACTGAACTTTTCATCTACTAATATTTGTTTTGATTTTATAAAATCATCCAGCATACAAACAGAATAATGAAATAAAATAAAATACAATTCTGTAAATGGCTTTGAGCCATGATTTACATGCAGTCTGGACAAGAGATGCTGCGTTCCAGGACGCTGTGAGATCAGAGCGAGCCCGAAGAGCTGAGTAATTTCAATAAAAGCTTATTTCTGTCGAATGAGCTGACAATCTGCTATTGATTTTCAGCACATGTGGGTGCACAGTTTTGTGATTGCTTTTGTTGGACACTGTAAATTGAACTAGTCAATGCATGGGTAATTGGAACAATAATTTCTCCTACAAAATTAGATATTCCCATTCCCCTATTTACACTCATTATATTTAACTCAAATTAGAGACATATCAAATTTTTCTCCCTGACAATAAATATTTGTATCCATGCAGACCAAGCAAACACATACTGGTCCATAGAGACACACCTACGCAAACATATAGCATCCCTGGCACACCACAGCAGTACAGTGCTTGGTCACTGAGTGCTCCACACTGGAAAACTGTATTCTCTTATTCTTTCCAGACTCACTTGTACACTTTTTGATGCCAGATCCTTTCTTCACAGCATGTCGACTGAGCTTGCACTGGAAGTTATTCTCCCAAAACTCTGCAAACCAAATATTCCTTCTGTTGTTCTCCAAGGTTCGGCTGATGAAATATCGATCAAAGCCTAAAAGAAATTAGAAAAATAATTGAATGTATCTGGTTTGTACATTTCAGTTGACAGCAGTTTTAGATGTTGTTTTGTTAAGGTAACTTTCCTTTTGATACCATTTATATGCACTTTATTGATTTAAAAAAATCTCTTTTTTTTCTTCTTATAATCAGATAATTTCCCATTGTGGTGATAGTTGATAGTTCAGATAGTTTAAAATAGGATTTTATAGAAAGGTTATGAACAATTATTAAATTGTAGGTAGCCATTTAAATTACATCACTTTGAAGAAACCATTTAATTTTGACCAAATTGGCTAGACCTAACAAAGTCAATTACAATGTTATTTTCACTGAATGTTCTATTGGAGGAACCTTATTCACTTATGCATGTTCACAGCCACACACAATTGGATGCAGGGATGTATATGTAGATATCATATGCAGAACCTTGTTCACTTGTGCATGCTCACAACCACACACGGATGGAGGCAGGGATGTATATGTAGATATCATATGCAGAACCTTGTTCACTTGTGCATGCTCACAACCACACACGGATGGAGGCAGGGATGTATATGTAGATATCATATGCAGAACCTTGTTCACTTTCTTGTTCACTTGTGCATGCTCACAACCACACACGGATGGAGGCAGGGATGTATATGTAGATATCATATGCAGATATGTAGATGGATATGTGATATGAATGTATATGTATATATATTTGTAGGTATGGGTGTGTTTATTTGTGGAAATCTGCTGCAAGGTCATGAATATTATTAGTCTTTATGCATGTGTGTTTTGTTGCTGTGTTTTGTCATGTGCTTTGCGGGATTGCGGACGAGGTTGGGTGTGTTTGCCTTGAGCTCTTTTTGTGGATAACTGTTGTGTTTTGTTGTCTTGCTTTCTGTCTTTCTTTTCTCTCTTTAAAAAAAAGAAAAAAATGTCATGTCTGTGTGAGAGGATGGCTGTGAGGTGAGAAGGGAGGCCATCTATAAAGGAAAAAAAAAAATATTTTCATATATTGACATATTTGGATATTTGCCAGTGTAAATATTGGTGGCAGCAGCTATAGCTGTAGCACCTTCTGTGCAGCTTGGAGCACATAACTTAACAATTCTGTAAGAATAATCAAACAATGAGAACTTGACAGCAGTCAAAGTTTCCTAAATAGCATTTGGATGAACCACAAGGATCAATTAATTATTTAAGTTGTTTTAAGAACACTGGTTTGATGCAGATCAACACAAGGTCAATGAAATGCTGAGGATGAGAAGAACCGTCTCAACTCGCCAACCCCCCACCCCCACCCCACACACACAAAACAAGGAATGCCAAAGCATGCAGCAAAAAAATAAAATAAAAAGATAAAACAAGGTGCCTAAAGTGAAAAGGAAATACATCTAGAGTGTAGTTAGTAGAGAGATTCTTTCAGCAGCATGGTTCTGTTAGTGGCATGGTCTTGTCAGCAGCATTAAAAGGTCTTGTTGGTTTTGTTAGCAGAGAGTAGGAGTCAGATAATCTTTATTGTCATTTGAACCACATGTGGAACATGTGATGAGACGAGATTATGTACACAGGGTCCCAGTTACATCCAACAATAACATGTAAGAGAAGAATAACATCTAAGATATGAACTAAGAAAAACATCAACTAAAAATACACTAAGCACTAATATCATTAAAAAAAAACATCACTCCAAACAGCAGCATGAACATGAGTCTGTATGAGCAGATTGGCATGAATGGACACAGCAACATGAAAAACTGAAAGTTATGCACCATAACTCATGTTCCCTGAAGGAAGGGAACGAGGTGCAACATACTTGCTATGGGAATTGTGCCCC
The DNA here is from genome assembly GCA_038048925.1 of Garcialebias charrua. Taxonomy (NCBI): domain Eukaryota; kingdom Metazoa; phylum Chordata; class Actinopteri; order Cyprinodontiformes; family Rivulidae; genus Garcialebias; species Garcialebias charrua. Next base: position 21,666 of record JBBPBX010033130.1, on the reverse strand, counting down.
CGCGCGATTACCTGAAGGAATACATTCACGCCTTTTACGGCAGGGGGCGTCACCCCGCGCCAGAGGTACCGCCCTTTAGGTACTTAGGCGACTGACGCCCCTCCAACTGTCTCCAAAATTGCACTTCACCGAGCTTTCAGCATTGAAAAGGGCCAGCTATGTTGCACCTCGTTCCCTTCCTTCAGGGAACATGAGTTATGGTGCATAACTTTCAGTTCCCTTTCAGTTCGGTCTCTCGGTGCAACATACTTGCTATGGGAACGTAATTCATTCACGCCCTTGAAATGCTCAGTGAAATGCCTGTTAGTGTGAACGTCTGCCCTTGACCAGAAGGCATCTCAAAGCTACTTTCTATTGTGTATTAGAAAGAACAGCCTGAGTGACATCACACGCAGTAACATCCAAACTGTAGTACTTTGCAAAAGTGTTTAAAGAGCTCCAGTTCGCAGCAGCACAAATGTCTGCAACTGACACGCCCTTGAACAATGACCAGGAAGTGGCCAAGCCCCTGGTTGAGTGAGCATGGACTCCAGGGGGCACTTGTTGACCTTTGCTACCGTATGCCCTTTTAATGGCCTCCGTCACCCAATGTGAGAGGCGCTGTCTTGATAGGGCCTTTCCTGTAGCAGGTGCAGCAAAGCATACGAACAGTTGGTTTGTTTTTCTCCATTCGGCTGTTCTCTGCATGTAGATGCGTAAAGCCCTCACTGGGGAGAGAGCCTGTAGCCTTTCCTGTTCCTGAGTGAGGACAGGATAGGGGGAAAGGAGGAGAGATCAAAAGGAGGAGAGATCAAAGTCTAGACTCCTATGGTTCAGAGTCAAGACCTTGGAGGTGTATGTGGGATTAGGCCTTAGTGTGACCTTTGACCCGTCAGGGGCAAATCTGGTACACGTTGGATGTACAGACAATGCATGGAGGTCACCCACGCATTTCGCCGAGCAAAGAGCCAGGAGAAGAACGGTTTTATAAGATAGAATATATATCTTAATCTCACTCAGAGGCTCGAATGGCTAGTTGCAAAGAGCCCCTAAGACCAGGCCAAGATCCCAACCAAGGGTCAAGGTCCTGCTGGGTGGCTTAGTTCGAAGCACACCTTTCATATATCTCATTATGATTGGATGTGCTCCAGGAGTCCTGTGTCCCCAGCCCTTGTGACAGGCAGAGATAGCTGCAAGGAACACCATAATCGTTGAATAAGAACGACCCTTTTCCAGTAGATCCTGAAGGAAAGTTAGTAGTTGAGCCAGGTCGCAAGCATAAGAAATGATATTTCTTTCTGCCACTTTTATGCATATAGGGACTGTGTTGACCCAGCACGGGCATTTTGTATGGTTTTCACCACATTCTCAGGCAGGCCCGAAGCCATCAGTCTGTCCTTCTCAGCTAACAGGCTGGAATTAATTCCAGATCCTGGCCTAAGCAGCTGGACTGTGTGAGTCTTTGAGGGTCAACCAAGTTGGGGAGTGGGCCTCCACGTTGATGTGTTAACAGAGTCAGTCAGAGTCAGAGAGTCTTTATTGTCATTTGCACCGCATGTGGTACATGTGATGAAAACGAGATTATGTACACGGGGTCCCGGTTACATCCAACAACAAATGCAAGAGAAAAACAGTAATAACATCTAGAATTAACTAAGAAAAACATCAACTAGTAATACACTAAGCCCTAATATAGTGGAAAAACATCATTATAAACAGCAGCACGAACATGAGTCTGTATGAGCAGATGGTCAAAAACAGTGGAAAAACATCATTATAAACAGCAGCACGAACATGAGTCTGTATGAGCAGATGGTCACAGATGAACACAGCAACAAGAAAACAGATCAGCATCAGCATGATGTGATATTTTGCAGTGTTTATTTTTATTTTATTTTTATTTATTCATGAGTCTAACAGCCTCAGGGTAGAAGCTGTTCCTCAGTCTAGTGGTTCTACATTTGATGCTCCTCAACCTCCGTCCTGAGGGGAGTGGGGCAAAGAGTGAGTGTGCTGGGTGAGTGAGGTCTTTCATGATGCAGGTGGCTCTTTTCCTGCATCTGGAGGTGTAAATGTCTGTGATGGTGGGGAGACTGACTCCGACAGACTTCTGTGCAGCCTTCACCACTCTCTGTAGAGCTTTCCTCTCTTCAACTGTGCAGCCTCCATGCCACACGTTGATGCTGGAGCACAGGACGCTCTCCACTGCACACCTGTAGAACGAGGTGAGAACTGGGCTGCTCAGACCAGCACGTCTCAGCCGTCTGAGGAAGTAGAGTCTCTGATGACCTTTCTTGATCAGGCTGGTGGTGTTGTTGCTCCAGCTGAGGTTATCATTCATGTGTACACCCAAGTATTTGTAGCTGGAGACCACTTCCACTGCAGATCCACCTATTTTCAGTGGGGCGTGGGTGTGTTTATTCCTTCTGAAGTCCACAATCATCTCCTTTGTCTTCTTCACATTCATGTGAAGATTATTCTCTTTGCACCAGCTCTCCAGGTGTTCCACCTCCTGTCTGTAGCTGGACTCATCATTGTTTGTGATGCATCCCACCACCGCTGTATCATCTGCAAACTTAACAATATGACAGCCTGGATGTGTGGCTGTACAATCATATGTGAGCAGAGTGAACAGAAGGGGGCTCAGCACACATCCTTGAGGAGAGCCAGTGCTGAGGGTTATGGTGGAGGAGGAGAAGTTGTGGATCTTCACGGACTGTGGTCTGTCTGTTAAGAAGTCTAGTACCCAGTTACAAATGGAGGGGCTTAGTCCAAGTGTAGATAGTTTGTCTATCAGAGTTTGGGGGATCATGGTGTTGAAGGCAGATGTGAAGTCCACGAAGAGCAGACGCACGTATGAGTCCTTCTGATCCAGGTGGGTGAGAGCAGTGTGGACCACGGAAGAAATGGCGTCCTCTGTTGATCGGTTCTCGCGGTATGCATATTGATGAGGGTCCTCGTTGATGTTGACGGTTGCCTTGATGTGGGACATGACCAGTTTCTCAAAACATTTAGCGACTACCGGGGTGAGGGCCACTGGTCTATAGTCATTCAGACCAGTCACTGTGGAGCTCTTTGGGACTGGGATGATGGTCGCGGTCTTCAGGCAGGTGGGAACTGACTCCAGTGCAAGTGAGGTGGTGAAGATGTCAGCCAGCACCTCACAGAGCTGGTCCGCACATTCCTTCAGAACTTTCCCTGGGATGTTGTCTGGTCCGGTTGCTTTATGAGGATTAATCCTTCTGAGACTGCCTCTCACTTCTGCTGCGGTCACTCTGAGATGCTCTTCATCTGGTGATGAGGTGAGTCTGGTGCTAGCTGGTCTGTTTGGATCATCAAAACGTGCATAAAACTTATTGAGGGCATCAGGCAGAGATGGGTCCCTGGGGCATTGTTTGTTCTTGCCTTTGTAATCTGTTATGCATTTAATACCCTTCCACATGCTCCGTGGGTCTTGTGAGGTGAACTGTCCCTCGATCCTCTGTGCATACGTGGCCTTGGCCTTCTTAATGCCTTCCTCCAGTTCTTTCCTGCTCTTTCTCAGCTCCTCTGTATCTCCGGACTTGAATGCAGTGTCCCTGGCTGCTAGCAAGGCGCGAACTTCTTTATTTAACCAGGGTTTTCGGTTCGGGTAAGATTTAACATATTTTTTTATGGATACATTTTCAGAGCATGTACTGATGTAGCCCAGGACTGAGGAAGCATAGAGTTCCAGGTCAACTGAGCTCCCTTCAGTAGCTGCTTCTCTGAAAACAGACCAGTTTGTCTTCTCAAAACAGTCTCTCAGCATGGAGGTGCTGCCTTGACGCCAGACTCTTATCTCTCTTTGTTCCGGCTTGGAGCGCCTGAGTGGGGGGAGCTGTCTTGGGGCCAGGATCAAAGAGCAGTGATCGGAAGCTCCGAGCGCTGGGCGTGTCTTCGCCGTGTACGCCCCCTTCACATTAGTGTAGACTTGGTCAAGCGTTTTATCTCCTCTTGTTGCTGTGAACACGTGCTTATTGAAAGCTGGGAGGGAGACTTGAAGGTCCACGTGATTGACGTCTCCACAAACAATGAAGAGTCCCTCAGGATATTTACACTGCAGCGAGGTGAGTAAGTCATGAATTTCTCCCTGGGCGTCATTAGCATTAGCATCAGGGGCTATATAGATAGCGCTGATTAGAATTACAGAATGATCGCGGGGAAGATAATGCGGCCGGCACCTTACTGTGATCAACTCCATGGCAGCTGAACAAAGTTTTTTGATCACAGAACAGTTCGTGCACCAATCTTTGTTCACGTAAATACAAACACCACTGCCTCGTGTTTTCCCCGTAGTCTCGGTGCACAGACTTCCCTGATCGAGTCTCCTCGAAGACAGATGAACTCCATTAATTTTATTAGATTGAGTTAGGACAAGAAAGCTACTGTTTCCCTCCAAGAAAGGATTTATTAAATTGAGGGGTTGCTGCTTCTGTAAACGAGCAAACCTTCTGAGTCCCAATGTACCATACCATACCATACCATTTTATTTATAAAGCACTTTAAACAGGAACAAGTCCACACAAAGTGCTGGACAAACAAACACGCAACAGGCAACACAGACAATGAAGTACAACACGAAAAACATAAAAACATTGCAGATCATAAATAAAACGATCCAATACAAATCAGCTGGCATTGAAAGCGATGGAGTAGTAGTGAGTTTTTAACCGGGATTTGAAAACCGAGAGGGAGGGGGCCTGTTTGATGAGCAGCGGTAACTCGTTCCAGAGTCTTGGGCCTGCTACAGAGAAAGCCCTGTCACCCCTGCGCTTAAGGCGAGTTTCTGGAACTATTAAGAGTACCTGGGGCCTCATGTACAAAGACTTGCGTGGATTTCTTACTGAAACGTGACGTACGGTCAAAAACTACGTACGCACAAAAAAATCCAGATGTATCAAACCGTGGGTATGCCTGAATCCAAGCACATTCCTTTTGTACATCACAATTAACGTGGAACTGAGCGCACGTCAGACACCTCCCCTGACACGCCTGCATTTACATATGTTAAACAGATGCAAATTACTTCCTTCATGTGTGAAGGACATGTTTGTTTGATCCCTGCGCGATCAGAATGATTTCTAGATTCAGGAAAATAATGAATTTAATATAAGATAAGAGATAAGAGATAAGAGATTCTTTATTAACATTGCACCAGTTCTCACCAATACAACGTGATAATGTAAACACAGTCATCCAGAGGAGGGGCAGAGAATGTTAAGCTGCTGCAATTCAAAACACATAACATGTTCATCAGCGCGGCCGTCTCTCATCCGTCCTGGATGAAGAGCAAATCAGATATGGAAAAAGGAAAAACACAATAGGTATCATTTGTGATATTCAAAAAAAGAATCTATCAAAGATTGCCTGAAGACACTCCATGATAAAGTCCCAAAAACTCTATCAGCATAAGCACAACCAGACGAGACATTGTTGCAGTTTTGACGACATGCAAGGAGATATAGAGTCTGCGAGTAACTTCAGAGAACACAGTTCAGCAGGTTGTTCAGCTGGGCGTTATCCGAGGCACGCACAGAGATCTCTGGGGGGGGAGGGGGGGGAGGTCAGCAAGGTCTCTTCAGCTCTACGCTCCAGGAGAATAGTTTCCAAACAGTCTTCTTTTCAAGGACGTGTGCAGAAACCAGATTAGATAGTCTTTTGTTTATCTTCAATCCAGACCACAGTGTTCTTTTCACTGCAGCCTTCCAAGTCCAGATGCTGTTTCAGGGCCAAAATTCCAAATCATATGAGGTTCCGATCTATGAACCCCCATCTGTGCCCTGATTGAGCCCGGGCGGCTGTAAACGAGTTCCAAAGCGCCCCGCAGGTCCGCGGTGATCTACCGCCGCTCCCAACGTGCGATTGAGCTCGTACAACAGCTGGGATGAGGAGCTCACAGCCCGGATCAGAGAATCTTGCTGATCAGGAAGTTTCGCCAGCGCGCTGATAGCCGCCGAAGCCTTCCTCAGCTTCAAGTAACAGACAGCCCCGCTGACGCCAAAAAACAGAGCAGCTGCCACCAATAGACCAATAATCCACAAATCTTCCACGTCTTCGACAGTCAAGACGGTCAGACACATAGGCTGCCACTGTCCCCACGAGTCCATCATGTATCCAACCGCGTGTGTGTCAGAGGGACAGACAGCTTCTCCTGGCACGGTCCGCTTCGTGGAAAAAATCTTATCTATTGAAGAAACAGCCCAATTTATTAAATCCATCGCAAATTGGTTCGAGTGAGCGCTGAAGAGTCAGACGAGACAAAAAGCAAGCAGGGAGGAGGAAAAACTTAGGGAGGGAAGGAGCAAAAAGATATGCGACTTGCTTTGTCGAGAGCCGGAAGAGGAATAATAATAATATGAGTGAGGAAAAAAATCCTAAGTAAGAATAGTAATAAAATGTGTTTATCACGCAAAGAACGAGTGATTGTGTGTCGGTGTTTGTGTGTGCGCGCACCCTGCTTTGGTGCGCAACCGGCTCATCCATCCATTCTGAGTGAAAATATTAACTTTGCGCACGAGTTTATTACCATAATTACTGTAAACACAGAGGAACTTACTTGGATGTTTGGTAGAACATAGATCTTTGTTTATTTAATAGCTGATATGAAGAAACGAGTCTGTGCGCCTCAGTGGAGAGTTTTCATGACATGACGTGATGTTGGAGTCTCCAAACGCTGCGCGCGCCGCAGCCTTTGTGCGCAGTCTGTCTGTGAATCTTTTGCTCTCCTACAAGTTATATATGGTGTACTTTCACGTGTCATTTTGGAGAAATCTACAATAAACACAGATTATGAAACACCTCCACTGCCGTGTAACACCGGCGAGGGTACGTGCGCGCTCCAAAGCGCGATGACTCATCCTTTGGAATCATATGGATGAGACCATTCCATTGGACATGAATCGGCTTTTTGTGGACTGGACTAGCACAGCCCCGATTGGTCTGCCAGCTCCCTCTGGAAACTCTGTGGAACCCCAGTTTCTGCACGTGCACACGTGATGCACGGCTCCTGTGTTGCGCTCCAGTGCGCGCAGTGCCAAACTGAAAAAGGATTATTCCTGAAAACGGCTGATAAGCCATATCCTAGATCAGAAAATTATATCTGTTTATAAATAAATGCTCTGCGTGTTACACTATTTATATCCTCCAGTAAGGCTGAATCCGTTCCTGTTAAATGTATTTTTTGCACAACTTTGCGCGTCCTTTATTTAATTGCGTCCATGTGGATGTAATAATTGTTAATCATGTGTGTCTGGTGTGAACAACAATCATTTTCACATCATGAACAGTTAATAATAATAATAATAATAATAATGAATTCAATTTATAACGCACTTTTCATTAATGAAAATCTCAAAGTGCTACAAGGTGCAACAGAATTAAATGTCAATAAAACAAATAATAAAACAATTAAAATCAACAACAGTCGAACCTCGGATTCAGGAGGAGCAGTGTGGTTTTCGTCCTGGTCGTGGAACACTAGACCAGCTCTACACCCTCAACAGGGTCCTGGAGGGTGCGTGGGAGTTTGCCCAACCAGTTTACATGTGCTTTGTAGACTTGGAAAAGGCATTCGACCGCGTCCCTCGGGGGGTTCTGTGGCGGGTACTCCGGGAGTATGGGGTACCAGGCCCATTGATATGGGCTGTTAGGTCCCTGTACGACCGGTGTCAGAGCTTGGTCCGCATTGCCGGCAGTAAGTCAGGCTCGTTTCCGGTGAGAGTTGGACTCCGCCAAGGTTGCCCTTTGTCACCGATTCTGTTTATAACTTTTATGGACAGAATTTCTAGGCGCAGCCAAGGTGTTGAGAGGATCCGTTTTGGTGGCCTTAGAATCGCTTCTCTGTTTTTTGCAGATGATGTGGTCCTATTGGCTTCATCAGCTCGTGATCTACAGCTTTCGCTGGAGCGGTTTGCAGCTGAATGTGATGCGGCCGGGATGAGGATCAGTTCCTCCAAATCCGAGGCCATGGTCTTGAGCCGGAAAAGGGTAGCGTGCCCTCTCCGGGTCGGGGAGGAGGTCCTTACCCAAGTGGAGGAGTTTAAGTATCTCGGGATCTTGTTCACGAATGAGGGAAAACTGGAGCGTGAGATCGATAGGCGGATAGGTGCAGCGTCCGCAGTGAAGCGGGCGCTGTACCGGTCTGTCGTGGTGAAGAGAGAGCTGAGTCAAAAGGCAAAGCTCTCAATTTACCGATCGATCTACGTTCCCACCCTCATCTATGGTCATGAGCTTTGGGTTATGACCGAAAGAACAAGATCTCGGATACAAGCGGCTGAAATGAGTTTTCTCCGCAGGGTGGCTGGACTCTCCCTTAGAGATAGGGTGAGAAGCTCAGTCATCCGGGAGGGACTCGGAGTAGAGCCGCTGCTTCTCCACATCGAGAGGAGCCAGTTGAGGTGGCTCGGGCATCTGGTTAGGATGCCTCCTGGACGCCTCCCTGGTGAGGTGTTCCGGGCATGTCCCACCGGGAGGAGACCCAGAGGAAGACCCAGGATACGCTGGAGGGACTATGTTTCTCGGCTGGCCTGGGAACGCCTTGGGATTCCCCCAGAGGAGCTGCTCCAAGTGGCTGGGGAGAGGGAAGTCTGGGCCTCCCTACTTAGGCTGCTACCCCCGCGACCCGACCCCGGATAAGCGGAAGAAAATGGATGGATGGATGGATGAATCAACAACAGTATCAGCTAAGATCAAAAGTAGAATCATGAGGAGGTAGAGTATGCTCGGTTGAAAAGAAAGGTCTTCTAGCTGCTCTTAAAGTCAACCACAGACAGTGGGGCTTCAGTTTCTCAGAATCACCTGTAAGTGTCGCCAAAGGAACAAAAAACACAGAAACGTGCGTACGCCAGCCCTGGAGCTGGCGTGGGAATGCGCACATTTCCACGTTCAGTTCTGTTTTGATACATACGGAGTTTTGCGTGGATAGTGACGTATGCACGTTTTTTGTGCGTACGCACCGTTGATACATGAGGCCCCAGATCCTCTGACCTCAAAGCACGTGGAGGGACATATGGGTGTATCAGATCCGAGAGATAGGCGGGGGCGAGACTGTTCAGCGATTTGTAGACATTAGTGCATTAACAGAGTACCCGAGTTTTCGACAGCTCGAGTGCTTTGACTTCTATCGAGGCTTTTTTGTCCACCTCGGGTACCCGTAGTGACGTCACATTTCACATTTCACAGCGCGCGGGGCAGCTTTTAGCTTTTAGTAGACGCTACAAAATGGATTCCTGTGTGCGCACGGATGTTAATGGAGCAGGCCGTCTTGTCAAAAAGGTAAAACAGTTTATAATTTTATAAAATGCGCTACTTCGTGTTGACTTTCTTTGTAGTAGATTGTGACAGCAGAGGGCAGTGTTGCAATGCAGGTCCCATATTATAACACGGCCGAAACGGCTTCCTCTCTCTCGTTTCACAAACAAAAAAAACAAATATTCATCTCTCTAGAGCTATTAAAAATCTATAAACACAATCTCTAAAAGTAAACCTAAATTGCACAGCTGCAGGCGGTGGTACGGTGTGGCTGTGGCCCCATTTGTTTTTTAAGTTTCGGTTTTCATCGCCTTATACTTTCACTTTTAATATTATTAATATAACTAATAGTTTTGTTTTTCCTGTGACTTATGTGCAGTATGATAAATGATAGGAGCATAATAAATGCTCCCAATGCTTTGTTGGTCTTTTTTTTCTTTTTGTAAAGACGTTTTTAGGCATTTATATTTATTTATTTATTTTGCATCGTAAGACACTGTGACGTCATCGGCTACTCGAGCGTCGTTCGAGTTTTTTTATGTTAATGTCGAGGTTAAAAATTATGTACTCGTTCAACCCCTAGTAGACATACATGAGAATTTTGAATTGGATTCGAAGATGAACCGGTAGCCAGTGAAGGGAGGCCAAGACTGGTGTAATGTGCTCTCTTTTGCGTGTGCTGGTTAAAAATCGGGCAGCTGCGTTCTGAACCAGTTGTAATCGTGCAATGGTGGCTTGACTGACGCCAAGCAGAAGGGAATTGCAGTAATCCAGCCTAGATGTAATGAATGCGTGAATCACTGTCTCCAGGTTGTTTTTTGATAATATGGGCTTCAGCTTAGACAGACGCCTCAGCTGGAAAAAACAGGATTTGACAATCATGTTTACATGACTGTTGAGTTTCATGGAAGGATCCATTATCACTCCCAGATTTGTGACTTTTTGTTTTTCGGACAGGGGTAGAGCAGACAGGTCAATGCAGTGGTTTGAGGTTGTGTCATTGGGAAGGAACAATATGGCTTCCGACTTCTTATCGTTGAAGCTTAAGAAATTTAAAGCCATCCAGTCCCTGATGTCAGCCAGGCAGTCGAGCAGAGGTTGAATAGAGCCTGTACCATTTTGTCTTAGGGGGAAGTAAATTTGACAGTCATCAGCGTAGAAGTGGAAGGGTATATTGTGTTTCCGGAAAATAGCACCGAGTGGCAGCAGGTATAAGGAGAACAAGAGAGGACCCAGGATGGACCCCTGCGGAACCCCCCATTTAAGAGCCGCCACTGCAGAAGTAAAATCGTTGATGGAAACACAAAAGGATCTGTCAGAGAGGTAGGATCTGAACCAGTTTAGGGCTGATCCTGAGATGCCCACCCACTGCTCCAACCTAGCAATGAGGATCTCATGGTCGATGGTGTCGAAAGCGGATGTGAGGTCCAATAGGACAAGCAGCACAGAGTCACCAGTATCTGTGGATAGGAAGATGTCGTTAAAAACCTTCAGTAGGGCAGTCTCAGTGCTGTGGAGGGATTTGAAGCCAGACTGGAATAGCTCGGGGATAGCGTGATCCTCCAGGAAGCACTTTAGTTGGGACTCAACTATTTTCTCTAGAAGTTTAGATACAAATGGGAGTCTGGAGACAGGCCTGAAGTTGGATAATACTGACGGGTCGAGGTTTGGTTTTTTCAGGAGGGGTTGAACAGCAGCATGTTTTAATGATTTTGGCACCACACCCGAGGATAGACTGCTATTTACAATCGAGAGAATGGAGGGACCTAGAGTGTGAAAAATCTCCTTTAGTAACCGAGGGGGGACCACATCGAAGGGGGAGCCAGATGGTTTCAGGCTGCACATGACCTGCTCTAGAGAGGACAGAGAGACTGCCGACTAAATGTAGTCCCACCCAGTGGGGTACTGTTGTGTGGGGACAAGTTTGGTGCAGCTTTGTAAGGAAAAACACGTGCTCTCTTCCACCGCTCGAGCGTTGTGTATCCTTCATGAATATTAAAGGAGCAGCAGCAACGTGTGAACGTGGGGATGGTCCTTTGTGGCTGGCAGACTCGAGATAATTTGTTGATAAGGAGCCCAGTTTCCTTTCAAAGTCAGGAGGAAAATTCTGGTTCGACTCCGATTCTTTTACACACACAGTAACGTGATCACAGCCACTACTTTGAGGGTGTGAAAATTGTGTCTGCCTTGGAGCATCCGACGTGCTCTCCTGTGGTACGAACCTGTCACATGTTTGTCTGGTTAGTGTATTAGCCGGTCCCTTGCTCATAATGGAGCGGGGACTGGGACACTTGCCCTTTCCCACCTGTCTCCGCGAAAGGTGTAGGGTCTGTTCACAGATGCCTCTGGGTCTGTCTACTAGAGACAGGTCCTGAGGCACCCTGCTGGGGCTTATTGAGTAGGCTGGCACCCCATGAGCCGTGAGGGAGGGGGATGTGCCCCCCCACCTTTATGACGGCAGACAGACCAGAGAGGCCCGTACTGTTGACATTATTTGTGTTGGTGTTGTTTTTTTTTAACATCAATAAAACAGGGATGTACTGTTTTATGAGCTTTATTCGTGCTTATGTGCAATGACATACATGATCTGATGTCACTCACAGCAGGGAGAACATGGTTTGTGCATGTAACAGAGTTATCAGCCATTTGTACTTTGCTACAAATAAAGTCTGAACAAGGTGCGAACACTCCTGGTACCGCTTGGGCGGGAGGCCGTCTGAAATGTAAATGTGGGCCTGGTTCATCAGGCACGTTTTTAGCGAGTGTCCCGACTCGCCGAGGAGGCCCTATGCCTGCTCGCTTGGCGTGGGACAAACCTATTTTTGTTCCATGCTTGCTCGGAGTGAGATTGGCTCGACTGAGGTCTTTGCCGAGGTTCCTCCTCGTATGCTATCCTCTTCTGCGGTGGTGCACGCGTCGTCGAGCGGTGCCGCGGCTGTGCAGGTCTGCCTCCAGCAGGTTCTGGGGGGGGGGACTCCGACGGGGAATGCCCACCCTGAGGGCTTCAGCCTGCCTGCGCCTTTGGTCCAGCTTGGTTTGGATTCGCTCCAAAGTCTGGCCAAAAAGTCCCTCCGCTTCTATCGAGTGGTGGAGAAAAGGCACCTTTTGTCCCTCCGGTAAATCCGTCAACGTCATCCACAGGTGGCGGATCGCGATGACCACTTCTGCCATACCTCTGCCCTGAGCCACAGCAGCTCACCCCATCATGTGGAGAACAAAGTCTGTTGCTCTGCGGGCTTCGTCCAGTAATTCGGCAGCAGCTTGCTTATCCGAGGTTTCTTGCAGTTGTTGGAGTTTTTCTGCGAGGTAAGCTTGCATTATCGCGGAGGCGTTCATGGCGCGTGCCGCGAGTCCTTGAGCTCTGTAGCACTTCTCGAGAAGCGACGCTGAGGCTCTGCAAGCTTTGCTGCGGAGAGTCAGTTTTGTTCCTGATGACTTGGGAGCCAGGTGGGATGCCAGCGTGTCCTCGATCTGAGGCGTGTTAGCTAAACCTACCTGATCCATGCCTTCCACGTCAAGGAATTGAGAGAGAGGAAGGAGCATAGGCGCAAGTGGTTGAGACCAAGTGCGGGTCAGTTCCGTGAGGAAGTCTGGGAAGATGGGCATCCTTTGCCTTGTTGCAACCTGCTGTTTTGAATAAAAATAGTTCCCTGCCAACCTCGTGACCTGTTGGCAAGGTGGGGGTTCCAGCCAGGGGGTGTTCAACGCGTCCGCTGCTCTGTGGCACAGGTCGAACAGGGCCGGGATGGAGAAGTCCGTTTCAGGGAGCGCAGGTATCGGGGTCCTGGGGAGGTCCTCTCCCGGATCATCGATTTCGAGTTCTGGTTCCTCCGCTGAAAATTCGCCCGAGGCTGAGATGGAGATCTCGTCTTCATTCATCATGCCCCTGGTGTCAAATTCCACTGTTAGATCCACCATGGGAGCAAGCGGATCAGGGCTGTCGCCCCATTCAACGCACGTGCTGTCGCGTAGAGCCATGTGTTCGAGCTCTGATGTCAGAGTGAGGGTCTCCGTGGTGTCCGGGTCCACTGGACCAGCTGAGCTTCCCATGGCCTTGGCCACAAGGTCCACCTGTTGCCGTAGCACCACGTCCAGCATCTGGCTGCAGTGTGGGCAAGAGTCGGGCGCGTCCACAGCTTGTATTGCATGAAATATACCCAGGCAGACTGGACAGGCCTTGTGTGTGTCCATCGTTGCGAGGGCAAATCCACAGCTACTGGGACAGGCGCGCGAGGTTAGGCTCGCCGTCCCGCTGGTTTTCCTTTGAAGTTTTGTCTTTCGCTTTGCCTTCTCCGGAGGCATGTCCGAGACAAGGCGAGCGAGACCTTCCAGAATCCTTTTTCTTCGTTGTTCAGGTGTCTCCTCCGTCGTGTCGCTTTCGCTGGCTAGCCCGCTAGTATGTTAGCCGGGGTAGCAGTTGTGGCGTAGTTATAACACCGTTGTAGCGAAGCAACCTGTAGGGAGAGGAGGGAAAAATACTTTGAGGTTATAGAAATGTGCTGGCCTAGCTTTCGCTAGTCTAGCAGTATGCAAGGAAAAATTCTCTGTGTGCTCTTTGCAAGGAGCAAGCTCACCTCAGATTGAGTGATGGAGCAGCAGAGAAGTCCTGCGAAGAGAGATAGTTCAGGTATTTGTGAGGTGAAGGCAAAAAAGAGACAGTTGGAGGGGCGTCAGTCGCCTAAGTACCTAAAGTGCGGTACCTCTGGCGCGGGTAACGTCCCCTGCCGTAAAAGGCGTGAATGTATTCCTTCAGGTAATCGCGCAGGGGTGCAATTCCCATAGCAAGTATGTTGCACCGAGAGACCGAACTGAAAGGGACCAGATTAGCAGCAACATGAAACAGATCAGCATTCACATGATGTGATATTTTGCAGTGATTGTTCTGGTTATTTATTCATTAGTCTAACAGCCTCAGGGTAGAAGCTGTTCCTCAGTCTAGTGGTTATACAATTAATGCTCCTCAGCCTCTGTCCTTAGGAAAGTGGGACAAAAAGTGTATGTGCTAGGTGAGTGGGATCCTTCATGATGCAGGTTGCTCTTTCCCTGCATCTGGAAGTGTAGATGTCTGTGATAGTGGGGAGACTGACTCCAACAGACTTATGTACAGCCTTCACCACTCTATGCAAAGCTTTTCTTTCTGCAGCTGTGCAGCCTCCATGTTACACGTTGATACTGGAGAACAGGATGCTCTCCACTGCACACCTGTAGAAGGAGCTGAGGACTGGGCTACTCAGACCAGCTCGTCTCAGCCGTCTGAGGAAGTAGAGTCTCTGATGACCTTTCTTGATCAGGCTCGTGGTGATGATGGTCCAGCTGAGGTTATCATTCATGTGTACACCCAAGTACTTGTAGCTTGAGACCATTTCCATCGCAGATCCACTTATGTTCAGTGCGGTGTGGGTTTGTTTGTTCCTTCTTAAGTCCACAATCATCTCCTTTGTCTTCTTCACATTGATGTGAAGGTTATTCTCTTTACACCAGCTCTCCAGGTGTTCCACCTCCTGCCTGTAGCAGGACTCATCATTGTTTGTGATGCATCCCACAACTCCTCTGCAAACTTTACAATATGACAGCCTGTATGGGTAGCTGCACAATCATATGTGAGCAAAGTGAACAGGAGAGGGCTCAACACACAACCTTGAGGAGAGCCAATGCTGAGTGTTATGGTGGAGGAGGAGAAGTTGTGGATCCTTACTGACTGTGGTCTGCTTGTTAATAAAGTCTAGTACCCAGTTAGAAATGGAGGGTCTTAATCCCAGTGTGAATAGTTTGTCCATCAGAGTTTGGGGGATCATGGTGTTGAAGGCAGATGTGAAGTCCACAAAGAGCATACGGAAGTATGAGTCTTTCTGTTCCAGGTGGGAGAGAGCAATGTGGACCAAAAAGGAGATGGCGTCCTCTGTTGATCGGTTCTTGCGGTACGCATACTGATGAGGGTCCTTGTTGATGTTGACGGATACTTTGATGTGGGTCATGACCAGTTTTTCAAAGCATTTTGTGACTATCGGGGTGAGGGCCACTGACCGATAGTTATTCAGACCAGTCACTGTGGAGCTTTTTGGGACTGGGATGATGGTGGCGGTTTTCAGGCAGGTGGGAACTGTCTCTAGGGCAAGTGAGATGTAGAAGATGTCAGCCAGTACATTGCAGAGCTGATCAGCACATTATTTCAGCACTTTCCCGGGTATGTTGTCCGGTCCAGTTGCTTTGTGAGGGTTGATCCTCCTGAGACTAATCCTTACTTCTGCTGCAGTCACGTTGAGACGCTCTTCATCCGGTGGTGAGGTGAGTCTGGTGCCGGGCGGTCTGCAGCATGAGATAATAACGACTGCAGAAACTGCTCTCCCACACTGCCCTCCAGAACCAGACAAAGAACAGCCAAGGTTTACTCGTGAAGCTGTACAGGTCCGTAGAGTTGGGTCCATGCGGGCTGGTGAAGGATCATGGAGACGGCTGCCATGACAGGCCTGAGCCTAAGCCTGAGGCAGGACGGGGTCAGGAACACTAAACCACAGTGGAACAATGGCAACGCAGCGACATAGAAAACTCCAAATGTGTGTTGCGGTCATACCCATGGCATGGGTATGCAATGTAGGCACAAAAAAAAGTTTAAACAAATGCAACGGGGAAAAAAAGATTGAGTCAGTGCGGCACTTCCATCAGTGCATAACTCCCATCAGTACGGACCTTCCATCAGTGTGGACAGTGGAGATCCCATTAGTGCGGACTGTGGCGATCCCATCCAATGCAGACTGTGGAGATCACATTAGTGCGACTATGGAGATCCCATCATTGCGGACTACGGAGCTCCCATCAGTGCGGACTGCGGAGATCCCATAAAAGCGGACTGCAAAGCTTCCGTCAATGAAGAACTCCCGACAGTGCAGAGCTCCCATCAGTGCGGAGCACAAATCAGTGCTGAGCTCCCATCAGTGCAGACTGTGGAGCTCCCATTATTGCGGACTGAGGAGCTTCCGTCAGTGCGGAGCGAGCTTCCATCAGTGCAGAGCTCCTGTCAGTGCGGAGCTCCCATCAGTGCGGAGCTCCCATCAGTGCGGACGGCAGAGCTTCCGTCAGTGCAGAGCTCCCGTCAGTGCGGAACTCCCGTTAATACGGAGCTTCCGTCAATGCAGAGCTCCCATCAGTACGGAGCTCCCGTCAGTACAGAGTTCCCGTCAGTGCCGAGCTCCCATCAGCACAGAGCTCCCATCAATGTGGAGCTCCCGTCAGTAGGGAGCTCCCATCAGTGCCAACTGCGGAGCTCCCGTTAGTGGTGACTGTGGAGCTCCCGTCAGTGCGGAGCTCCCATCCGTGCGGAGCTACCATTCGTGCGGAGCTCCCATCAGTGCGGAACACCCGTCAGTGTGTAGCTCCCGTCAGTGCGGAGCTCCCATAAGTGTTGAATGCATAGCTACCATTAGTGCTGACTGCAGAGCTTCCCTCAGTACGAAGCTCCCGTCAGTGCAGAGCTCCCGTCCATGCGGACTGCAGAGCTCCCATTAGTGCGGACTACGGAGCTTCCGTCGGTGTGGAGCTCCTGTCAGTGCAGAGCTACTATCAGTACGGACTGCAGAGCTCCCATTAGTACAGACTACGGAGCTCCCGTCAGTGCGGATAACCCGTCAGTGTGGAGCTTCCATCAGTGCAGAGCTTCCGTCAGTTTAGAGCTCCTGACAGTGCGGATCTCCCATCAGTGCGGAGCTCAAATCAGTGCGGAGCTCCCATCAGTGCAGACTACGGAGCTCCCATTAGTGAGGACTGAGGAGCTTCCGTCAGTGTGGAGCTCCCGTCAGTGTGGAGCTACCGTCAGTGTGGAGCTCCTTTCAGTATGGAGCTCCCCTCAGTGTTGACTACAGAGCTCCCATTAGTGCGGACTACGGAGCTTCCGTTAGTGCGGAGCTCCATCGTTAATGCGGAGCTCCCATCATTGCGGACCGCGGCAATCCCATTAGTGCGGACTGCGGAGCTTCCGTCAGTGTGAAGCTTCCATCAGTTTAGAGCTCCTGACAGTGCAGAGCTCCCATCATTACAGAGCTCAAATCAGTGCGGAGCTCCCATCAGTGCGGTCTACGGAGCTCCCATTAGTGAGAACTGAGAAGTTTCCGTCAGTTCGGAACTTCCATCAGTGCGGAGCTCCCGTCAGTGTGGAACTCCCATCATTGGGGAGCTCCCATTAGTGCAAAGCACCATCAATGTGGAGCTCCCGTCAGTGCGGAGCTCCCGTCAGTGCCGAGCTCCCATCAGTGCGGAACTTCCATCATTGCGGAGCCCCCATCATTGTGGACTGCGGAGCTCCCATTAGTGCGGACTACGGAGCTTCCATTAGTGCGGAGCTCCCGTTAGTGCAGAGCTCCCATTAATGTGGAGCTTCCATCAGTGCGGAGCTCCCATCAGTGTAGAGTTCCCATTAGTACGGAGTACCATCAATGTGGAGCTCCCGTCAGTGCGGAGCTCCCATCAGTTCAGAGCTCCCATCAGTGCGGAGCTTCCATCATTGTGGAGCCCCCATCAATGTGGAGCTCCCGTCAGTGCGGAGCTCCCGTCAGTGCGGAGCTCCCGTCAGTGCGGAGCTCCCATTAGTGCGGAGCTCCCATTAGTGCGGAGCTTCTGTCAGTGCGGAGCTCCCGTCAGTGTGGAGCTCCCGTCAGTGCAGCTATACGACGTCACTGCAATCCACTTTAGTCTTGTCAGCGCTCAGAATAACTGTTAGCTCCTCTGTCTCATCTTAGTTAAACTCTATTTAATTCAATGAAAAAAAATCATTCACAGCATACGTGCTAATAATTGGTGATAACGTTTAGACAAACCCAAGGTAAAAAATTAAAAAGAAAAGAAAACTGAGTCCTTATGTATGGATTCTTACACAATAATCTTTGATTTTGAATGTTATGGAAGTATATAGTTCCCTATCAGTCAGTCCACTGTGGTGCAACATATGATATGGGAATTACGCCTCGCGTGGTTCACCTGAAGCATTACAATCATGCCCTTTAAGGCAAGTGAGCGTCAGCATCACAGGGGTCCCCGTCCCCCTGGTATAAAAGACGGTGACGGCTCACGTTCTGTCTCTTATTGCACTTCACCTCGCTTCACACCTGAACTTCGTAGGACACAGCCTCGAGTGACTGAACTACCCGACCGGAGGTGAGCACGCTCCTTGCCGTGGGCGTCACTGAGGACTTCCTTACAAGCACTTTGTTTAGCGGCCGCTAACTAAGTGTCGTCTAAGTTTTTAGCATCGGCTAAACGTCTGTTTTTCGCTGTTTCATCACCCAGTTTAGCTAGAAGCTAACTGCGCCACGTGCATGCCTGTTAGCTAACAGAGCTAACGAGCTAGCCCGCACGAACAACACAGCGAGAAGACTTCTTCGATCCTGTTTAGCTTTCGCTAACTGGCTTCCACTCGACGCCTTTTCTCTAACATGGCTCCTGAGAAAGGCAAAAGGAAATCGAATAACTCCAACAAGGTCAGCTGACCAGCGAGCCTTGGATCTCGGCCTTGCCCTAGCGCATGTGGCTACTTCATTTTGTCGTCGGACATGCATGAAGCCTGCCCGATATGCCTGGGAATGGTCCATGCCAAGACAGATTTGGATTCCCCTGAGTCGTGTTCTCACTGCAGCATCTGCGTGAGACAGTGTGACGGAGACGTGTGGACTTCGTGGCCAAGGCCATGGGCAACTCCACCGTGTCAAGGGACCCACTCATCTCAGAGACCCTCACTCCCACAGTGGAACTGGAGGCGGATGAGATGGAGGACAGCGGGGCGTTAAGCTGAGGCGAAAGAATGGACATCCACAACCCCGATGGGGACACAAAGACCGACTTCGACACGAGAGACTTGTTGCAAGCTGACGAACTGTCACTTACAGACTCTGGCGAACTGTCGGACGACGAGGCAGACAACAAGGAGGATGAAGAGGTCGAGGACTTCTCCCTAGGAACTGCAGCAGTACAAGCGGAGTCGGATGGGTCCACTCCCGCTTTGTTCGATCTATGCCGCAGAGCTACAGATGCGCTGAAGGTGACTTGGCCACAACCCCCACCTTGACAAAAGTTAACGAGGTTGGCGGGGAACTACTTCTTTGCCAAGCAGCAGGCCGCTGTGAGACACAGGATGCCTGTCTTTCCTGACTTTGTGACTGAGCTAACACGCTCATGGACAGAGCCAAGAGTGCCCTTAACACTGCCACTCACCCAGTTCCTAGACATCGAGGGCATGGAGTCAGCGGGCCTGGCCTATATCCCGCAGATGGATGAGACTTTGGTGGCACACTTGGTCCCCAAGACATTGAGCTTGAAGCCCACGCTGCCTAGCAAGCCATGCCGCATTTCAGCTCTTAAACTTGAAAAGAGCTACCGCGCTCAAGGCCTCGTGGCTCACGCCCTCAACATTGCTTTCATGCTACAAGCTTATCAAGTGGAGAAACTGCAGGAGCTGCAGCAGACCACTTCAAAGAAGAAGGCGGCTGAGATCTGAGACGAAGCACGCAGAGCTGCAGACTTCATCCTCTGCCTCACTGGCACAGCAGCCATCGCCCAAGGGAAGTGTATGGCTGAAACGGTGATTGCACAGCGCCATTTATGGCTCACGTTATCTGACCTCCCTAAGAGCCAACGTTCCTCGTTCCTCCATCACGCCATCGAGCCATCAGACCTGTTCGGTGGTGCCTATGACAGGATCCATAGCAGTGAGATCAGAGGAGGAAACAAGATGAGGCCCTACGTGAAGGCATGCCCAAAAGACATTTCTCGCAAGCCAGAGACTCGAGTAGCCAAAGACGCTCTCAGCAGTAACACCAGCACTCAAAAGAGGCAGACGCTCGAGGTTGAGCAATGGGCAAAACCCACCTCAGAACAACATGGACTCGCTCCTCAGGCAGGCCAGGCTTGGTCAAAGCACAGGTTTGTCCCACGCCAGACAGGTCAACCCAGAACTTCCTCCGCGGTGCGAGAGAGAAAGCAGAAGTCAGCCTGATCCCGAGCTGTTCCTGCACCATCACAGGCATTTTCACCCATTGGGAAAAAGAAAAGCCGAATTTTTACCACCAGTATCTGTGTTAAAGAAACCCTGATTAACTGGTCTCCAGAACGTTTGAACACAATAAAAAAACTCAAATGTTTGTGTAATAAAGATAAATTGTTCTTTGCACACAACAATAAAGTCTCAAAATGCCAAAAATGTTCTGTCACGACTCAGCAAAAAAGAGAAAACCCCACCATTTTTTATGTAAACAGAGTCAATAAAGAGCTCGGGTAACCATTTCACACAGTTGGTCAACCCCCCTCTAATAAGACTGCCCTCCAAAGGGCCCAATGAGCCCACACAGGGGGGCAGAGGGTGATCTGTCACAGACAGAGCTCTCGCCCCCACCAGAGAGCCAAGCAAGCCCTCAGCTGATCAGGTAGGAGGGGGCCACTCACGCGCTCCCACCTTACCTGAAACTAACAATTCCAGAGTGAACATGCCTTCCAGGCTCGTTGCTCACACGAGAGCCTGGGCAGCATGTAGTCCATCGCAAAGGGTCATGGGAACTGTAGTTCACGGGTACAGGTTGCAATTTTTCAGACATCCACCACCCTTCTCTGGGATGATAACGTCATCAATGAGCTTAGCTTACACCCCCATTCTAAGAGAGGAAATACGCTCGCTACTACAGAAAGGAGCAGTCAGAGCTGTTCCTCCTCAGGAAGAAAATAAAGGCTATTATAGCAACTACTTTGTGATCCCAAAGAAGGGGGTGGCCTACGGCCGATCCTGGATTGAAGACTTTTGAACAAACGACTGAGATTGTTCAATTCAAAATGTTAACGCTACATCAGGTGATTCACTCTGTACGTCCAAGGGACTACTTTTGTAGTGTGGACCAGCAGGATGCATATTTCCATATCAGCATCCTGCCAAGCCACAGAAAAGTCCTACGTTTTGCGTTCGAGAACGCCACGTATGAATATCAAGTCCTCCCTTTCGGCCTCTCAACTGCCCGAGAATATTTACAAAATGTCTCGAAGCTGCCCTAGCTCCCATGAGGAGCCAGGGCAACAGAGTTCTGGACTATTTAGACAATCTCCTAATTTTAGCGGGCTACAAGGAGCAAGCAAGATTACACACAGATCGAGTGAGATCACACCTACAATCCATAGGTTTTGTGATAAACTCAGAGAAAAGTCAGCTGTCCCCGTCCTAGGACATTGTTTTCCTAGAAATGAAGCTGAACTCTGTTCTGTACAGAGCGAGACTGACAGAAAAGCGAATATCAGACCTCCAGCTCTGCTTGGCCCATTTCCAACTAGACAAAACTGTGACACTCAGACTTTGTCAACGTCTTTTGGGTCTCATGGCAGCAGGAATTGCATCAATTCATCAGGGCTTATTGAAAATGCAACCTTTTCAGATTTAGGTGCACAGACAGCAGC
>JBBPBX010033129.1:10710-33445 GCA_038048925.1 Garcialebias charrua | reverse complement strand
AGAACGGGATATATAAAAAAATATATATATATAAAAAAAGAGAGAAACTCAGTTTTTAGAAGTGACAGAATGAAGGATTTTATGATGGGATTTTTGCTGCTACAACACAAGTTGAAATACTTTCATTTAGAAAAAAATCTTACGAAACAATTTTTTAAAAATATATTCTGGTTGTCAGCTGTATGCGAGTAAAGTGAGTTTGTGGAAGAGTTGCTCATGTGTTGATGAGATTTACATGAAAATATAAGAAGTGTCACACACGATGGGCAGTAAACAGGAAATTGGTTTTAAATGTTCTGGTGTTTTTTGTCCGAAATCTCAAAATACGTTCAGTTCCAGAACAATTATATTATTTATTCATTGCTTTTAGACATTTTAAATATGCTTGTTTGTCTGTTAGCAAAATAGCTCATGAACCACTGAATGTATTTTGATAAAACTCTCAGAAAATAACATCTATGACTGATTAATGTTTGGTGGTAGTGCCAACCAGTGGTTGTTTTAACCTTTTTTTAGGAATTGCTCCCTAAATTTGAATTCGGCACAGATGAAAATTAACAAAACCATCATCAGGATTTTGTAAGGCAACTCATTTCTCAAACCTTAGATTCAACAAAATATTGAATAAATTTGGAATAAATATGGAATAAATGATGACACTTAAATGATCCAGTAAAATCTATTATTTATTTTGCATCCTCAACACCAGCTGTCAATCAATCCAGCAGGCTTGTCGGCAAATGACCAATCAGTGATCTCAATTTGTCCAGAAGTGTAAAGGCTTGGTTATAGTCGCGCTTTGGTCCGCAGGCTGGAGCGCGCATGCTGCGCGCGCACTGAGCCATGCGGCTTCATGCGTTTATAGTGTCGCCGGCGGCGCATGGCAAAGTGCTGTTCTTTTACGGACCAGCATGTGGCAGTACCCTCTAAAACATGTGCATATGTTGCAAGAAAGGTATAGAAGAAGAAATTATGTAAGGCACTGTGTTAGGATAGGCTAAGTGCTTGGTAATACAGTACTGTACATGTATATGGTGCAGTATGTACGTATGTTCCGACTTACTTCGAAAATCGGTTTACACCGCTGCGTCGGAACGGATCTACGTCGTAAGTCGAGGACTACCTGTATACCCATGTTCATATAAAAGTCCATTATTTGAATGATCTTTAAAGCTAAATCCTTAATGCTACCACTGTAGCATTTTACCATCGTTTGCCACAGTCAGAGTTCTGTTTTGGCAAATGAACAGTTCATAGGAAGCCATTGTTTTAGCAGTAAATGATCAACAGGCACCAGTTAAACAAGTAATCTTCACCTGTCTCGCTCTTACTTTCTGAAATGTTCAAGGTGTCTTGTTCTCAACAAAACATCTGCTTCCCACACCAGAGTTTGTCATCTCTGAGCAGGTTTGGGGTTTTCCCAGAGGGAAAATCTCAAACGCAGCAAATTCGTTCACACTAAATTGAAAAAAAAATAACAAAAAAAACATGAAAATATATATTTTAGAAGCCAAACGCTGGTAATTAATTCCGTGCCAATTATTTTTTTCGAACCTGTTACCTATTAGTGTTTAGCTTCTTTTGTGCCACTTTTACCACTGGTAATCAGTGCACCTGTTGTCAGCCTGTAGCTTCCATAGTACATGTATACTCCCAGCTTTTCCTCAGTTCTTGTTCAAACCAGTGTAATATTTTGACAGGTTGTCTGAATGTTCTGCTCTTGCTTTAGTTTGACAGAAAACTGCCTTCTTTGTGCCTTCTTTTTGATTGTGTTACTCATTTTCTAACAAACAGAACATCTTTAATATTGAAGTGCATCCCTTTTCCCCAAAATTTCATATCCTGTCTACTAGATAACGTATTGCTAACTTTACCCCTTTAATGTCAGTCTGTTTTTATTCATTTTCACAAATTCTTCAGAGGATTGCGCTCAAACACGGGCTCCAGATCAACCCACCTCGTACAAAGGGCGCAGACATTAGTCACCCCCACCCAGACACTCAGTCACAACTTAATCACCAACACCGACACGAGGGACACGCTGCGTTCCTAAAGCCTCTCCAACTTCAAAAGAAGATTTCTCAAAGCATCCATTCAAAGGCCTTCAATCAGTGGTGATGAGGGGTCGCCATGGCAAACAAATTGATTTAGGGGCAAATTTATCTCATGTTGTCATAATTCCAGTGTCAAGTCCATCCCTTCATTGTGCTTTACGTTCATCGCCAAGGGAAAATCCTGGTAAGACTGACACTTAAAAGGGAAGTTTAGCACAATGACTCCTAATTCCATTGCGCCCAAAACCTCCTCTCGAAATAGAAGGAGAAAACAGTGGCTGTATTATTAGGATGTGGCGATGCAATGAGACGGATGAATTACCGCTCCTTTTCCTGTGACCTAAAAATTGTGCAGCATACTAAATCTCGCCCTCGTGTCAGTGGCTGCCTGTTATTTGCATGCATTAAAGAGAAAATAGCAGCTCTGTTTAGTGACGCTTATTGTGGTGTCGGGCTGGATAGTCACGGATTGTCGTCCTCTCACCCTTCCCCCCCAATTTATCCCTCAACTTCCGTGTGGGGAAAAAATATATATATGTGAGGGGTTAGTCATTTCCAATGCATAGTTACTTCTCGAGTGCCACAACTCTGTATGTGTGTGTGTGTTTGCCTGTCTGTCTCGTGTGTTTATCTGTTTCTGAACAGCATCTGAGTGCTCGTGTGTGCACTGTCCCACTGTTTCGGCTGAAAAATGATAAGACACCTGCTTGCCGATTCGAAGTTGGCTGTCAAAAACAGGAATGAAACTGTGGTGGAAGAGAGAAAAAAAAATATATATATATATATTTGAAAAAAAAAAAAAAGGAAAAAGCCTCGAGATATATCTATTCTGGCTCCCTACTTCCCTCAAGCTGCTGGTAGGAGACTTCAAAATGGCTCCACTCCCTGCCACAGAGTGGGCTCTGCCCTGTCAAAATGTCTTTGAATGGAAAACAGACGGAAAAGTTTCCTCTCTTCCCCCCGTTGTTTTTCTTTCTTTCTCATTCCCTCTTGCTCGGCTTCCCCCTCCTCCCTTTCCGTCCATCCTTCATCGCTCTCTGAAAGGGCATCTCATCTTCACCAGCGAGGCTCTCAATGAATGCTGCCTTTACTCCTCTCTCTCCCTCTGTCTTTCTGTCTGTAGCTGGAGCCCAGCCAGAGCTCTCTGTCTCGCTGAGGTATCTGCCAGTCACTCGCGAGTCCATACTTCACTGAAACGTGATGTCTATCTCCTGGGTCCTCCTGTCGGAAGAACAATATGGGTCTTGGTACCTTTTGACAGAGGCCATTATGATCTGTGTAGTAACGAGATCTACTAAAAAAATACTACAACTAATCAGCAAAGGTTAATGAAAGAAAGAACATTGTGATAATGGTTTGTAATTGGCAAAGGTGGGCGGATGAACGCTAGGGAGCGCTAAAGTGCTATTCCGCTTACAGTGGACCAAAACTTTTTGTCAGCGTTTTTGTGAATTGACTAACTTTTATAATTCATAAGCGGATTTGTGCTATTTTTATTTAAAATGCAGTACCGCTAATAACTAATTATCTATCAGTAAAAACCAATAAACTTATTTACAAGCTCTTATGCTGCTTGTTTTATATTTTTCCCCACCGTAAACAGCAGAGAGGAGGAAGGGTGTGAGGGTGAGGGGGGCAGAGCTGAGAACAGACTCGGCTCTACCATGTAGGTAAATGCCTGGGGGTCCCATTTCAGCAGTGGCCCCGGCCCCGCCTCGCCCCGTGCAGTCACCTACATCACTAACATTGATCCTGCTTGTTAATGTACATTTAACATAAAAATAATTATAGTTACGATGAAAACGATCATTAAATACGCAATAAAAAAACGGTCGATTTCTTTATCCCCCTACTAAAAATGGACTATTCCATGTTGATGACAACTTCCGGGTCAGTCGTGAACTCGAGGGCTAGTTCTGTGGCTAGCTGGTTGTGCTGGGTACTTGGATAAATCCGCAGACAACCCCGATGTTTCAAGCCAAATTAACGTGGCCGGATGATTTTATTGTGTCTTCTGTGTACACCACGCGACGGTGAGTCGTTAGTTTATGTATTTGGGTTGCTTTTTATGTATAAATGCGGTGGCGAGACGCCCGTGTATTTGAGATTTAAAAGTGGTGTGTTAGGGATTAAAGATCATTCTCTTTTTTGTTAATTTCGTGGCCGAATAGAATATATCTACGTAAAGTATTAAATAAATCCTTTGATTTTTGTAATTTCATCCTCTTAGGATCATTTTAGTTACTTTTCATTAAATCTGTTGACTGCCTATAGAAATTTTGATAACAGTTAATGCTATTTTTTGTTTTGTTTATGACCTTGTTTAGGTCAGGTTTTTTTTCACCCCCTGTTCCCACCCAGGATGGCATTGGCAAGCTACCGGACCACCACAGCTGTGCGGTAGGACTTAAATTGCACCAAACTATTTGTTTTTTTCTGGACATATTACCCTGGATCATGAACTACAAACTACCAGATTATTGATTGATGGACCTTTAATCATCCGGGATTCAAGAACCGATTTAAAATAGAAAAAAAAAGAACTCTTGGGTGTAATCAGGGTCTGTTTTGTTGTGTGTATTTTTTGTCTATTGGTTATAGTCAAAGAAAATGATTATTTTTACAAACAATATTATTATAAATACCTTCCTGTCTATTGGTTATACTCAAAGAAAATGATTATTATTACAAACAATATTATTATAAATACCTTCCTAAGTCTATAGTACAATACAAACAACTTAAAACTTGCTTCTTGTCTGATGGTGTTTTATTTTAGAATTAGCGGTTTAGAATTAGCTTCCCCTAATTTTCATAAGACATTAGTGCTTTTGAAATTGTGGACCTAAATAAATTAATTAGTGCTTTAGAAATAGTGGAACTAATTTTTGGGTTAGTGCTGCCCAGCACTGCAAATCATAGTTATTAACTTTGAAAAATAGAAATCTCACTTAAATTAGAAGTTCTTGGCTCAGCTTTTAACTACCCGTAGTTATGTCCTATTTTTTCTATATACAAGGAATTCCTGTTCATACTCACTTTCTTGTCAAATGTGTGATGTTCGTGTGGACATCGTCAAACTGTTTACGACGACAGTCCAAGTCAGGCTTAAAAAGCTGGCCTGGAATGGGAACGATCGACCCTCCATGTGTGTGCTGTGCACAGCCTTCAGCTGCCTTCATCGGACCCTCGTCGCAGAACAGGAATGAGGAACATCCCGGGTGCACGGCACCAGAAATGATGGGTTTTCTCAAACCAAACCCTGCAGCAACATTTTACTAAAAAGGAATCACACACATGACAAGAGTTAAACAGTGGTATATTTAACTTTGCAAAGTGGGAGATTGTCTCTTCAAACCAGGCTGAGAACAAAATCTGAATTGGGGAAGTTGACACTCAGTTTTTATACATTTGGTAGGTGGTTACAGAACAGGTTAGACAATTATCACACAAAGATGTTTTTCGGTTCTGACTGAGAAAGAGAACAAACAGGTCTTGAAACAAAAGAGAACATTCTTATGAAACAAAGGAAACATTCTTTCTGTGCTTTGGTTTCGGTAAACAGTTTGTTGTGTAAGAAAAATACTTAAACAAGGAATTAACACAGATTGATCTAGGTTTGCAGAAGTAGATTTTTTTCATCCTATATAAGCTTTTAGATGATAAACATTTGAATACTCTAACAGGAGGAGTGTGGTTGTGTTTGAGCCTAGGAGGCTTAATTGAGTGACACTAAGGCCAGTGTTTGTTCAGCTGTCCTGAAGGACAACTGTGGTCCATTGTCAGAGGGACTGTTAATTGCTTTTTTCCTCTTTTTGGTTATTTATTTGTACTTTTGATAGGTGAGGTTTGGTAGCCTAGTTTTTGTATTTATTTCGTATTTTTACTTTTGGTAAGTGAGAGCCTTATTGGTTATAGGTAGATCGTCGCCTGGGGAAACACTACGGCCCTATATTGGGGTTGGGTTTGCCTGGGTGGCGTTTTTCTTACGTTTGGCCAGACTTGGCCAGACTCACCTATCCATCTTTCCTTTGTACTTTCTTTCTTTAGTTTTTTTA
Organism: Garcialebias charrua; assembly: GCA_038048925.1. Lineage (NCBI taxonomy): Eukaryota > Metazoa > Chordata > Actinopteri > Cyprinodontiformes > Rivulidae > Garcialebias > Garcialebias charrua. The sequence continues at coordinate 27,333 of JBBPBX010033129.1, read as the reverse complement.
GGGTGCTGTCCCAGGAGAAGACATTCCAGGACTGGTGGGAGAAGCCAGAAGGGACCTCACCAGCTTGGTCACCCTTAGTTTTAGTTAATAAAATTTCTGTTAAAACTTCTTCTGTGTTCAGTGTCCATGAATATGTTTTGACTGTTTACGGTCGTAACATATTTATTGGGATGCTCATCCAGGATTTTGAACAAGACAGGAGCTAGTTTAACCTTTTGGAAGAAGCAGTATTTGATGGGGGCTCACATATGAGCTAGTGTTTTGGTAGAGGTAAATTACTGTGGTGATGGCTGTTTTGTGGTAGTGTTTTCGCTCATAGTTGAGTTGAATCAGCTCAGGGAAGCTGCTGATTTGTTGAGCGCTTACAGCTGTCTGTTTAAAATTGATCGTAGCATACAGTGTTCAATTACAGTCCAGCTGTTTTGATATTGTTGTAATCAGTAACTGTTTGAGAACATGGAGTTCCATTTAGAAAGTTTTGTAGAGGATCCTACAGTTGAGGCTCTAGCTAACTGTACAAAAGAGCAGTTGTTGTGTGTAGCAGAACATTTTGAGATCAGTGTAGATAAACGTACTAGGAGGGAGGCAATAGAAAATGAACTGGTCGCAGAGTTAGCTCGTCTTGTTTTTTTTTCTGCTGCAATGATTGCAGAAAGTCCTGTGAGGACTCCAGCATCTTATACGGTAGATAAAGAGATCCGTTTAAAAGAGTTTGAACTGGAAATGCGAAAAGCAGAGCTTGAGAGGGAAGCTAAGAGAGAAGCTGCAGCGGCTGCTGAGAGAGCTGCTGAAGCCATGGTGAGAGCCGCTGAGCTGGCTCAACAAACTGCTCTAAGGGAGAAAGAAATGTTACTTGAACAGGAGCAAAGAAAAATGGAGTGGGTTGCTAAAATACGCATGAAGGAGCTAGAACTCTGAGCTAATCCTTCTCAACCAACTATGCCTACTTTTGATGTGAGTAACAATTTATCATTTGTACCTTCATTCAATGAGAATGACGTAGACAATTTTTTTGTCTTGTTTGAGAAAAAAGCATACACTTTTAAGTGGCCTGAACATGTTTGGCCGTTGCTGTTGTAATGTAAATTAACTAGGAAAGCTCAAGATACCTATGCGTCTCTTTAGATAGATGATAGTAATAATTACACAAAAGTAAAAGAAGCTATTTTGCGGGCATATGAGTTAGTCCCTGAAGCATAAAGGCAAAAGTTCCGGAAGTTAAAGAAACTCAAGAATCAGACTTATGCTGACTATATGAGGGAAAAAGAAATCCTCCTTAATCGTTGGTGTACAGCTAGTTCTGTAACTAATTATGAACAGTTTAAACACTTGGAAGGTTTTAAGAACCGTTTACCAGATCGAGTAACTACTTATCTAAATGAACCTAGTGTTGGAAGCTTCTAAAGCTGCTGTTCTAGTAGATGAGTATATGTTGACGCATAAGCTCAGTTTTGAACGTCCTAAGTATGAGAAACATGGAGTTCCTGATAAAACTAAAACAAACGGTTTTGAGTCTCCTCGATTTTTCAGACCCAGAGGTAACGGAAAGTCGAGAGGACCTGCTACGTCTCACAGGGAGAGTGGTACGTTTGCTGGGAATAGGGAAAGTAGAGCATTGTTTGGACGTGGAACAACTACAAAAGATAATGTGGTGTGTTTTTATTGTAGACAAGAGGGTCACATTAGCACTCATTGTTCTAAGCTAAAACAAGATCCTAAACCAGTGGCTCTGATTGAAACCCTGAATAATCAGTTATCTCCCACTGCAGATCTTCCTGAACATGATGGATTTCGGCTGTTTATCATGGAAGGATTCGTTTCTACTTCTAAGACTGGTAAAAAGGTACCGATTAAAATACTGCGACATACCGCTGCTTCTCAATCTTGCATTCTAGAAGGTGTTCTACCCTCTGATGAACTTGAGATTATTAAAACACAGCTACCTGTATGCAGTTTTAGTATGCAGGATTTTAATGTTCTTTTAACCAGAGTAGTAGTCCACTCTGAGTTATGTTCTGGAGAAGTTGTGGTAGGACTACGACCAAGTTTTCCCATCTCAGGAATCGCTATGATCATGGGAAATGATTTAGCTGGAGGACGAGTGCTTGTTACTCCTGAAGTAACACCCGTCCCAGTGCTGAGAACTCAACCAGATGAATTGTCACGTACGTTCCCTGATGTTTTTACGTCATGTGCTGTGACCAGAGCAGTTTATAAACATCAACAAAAAGAAGAAGCTGACATTGACTTGAGCGATAGTTTCATGATGAGTTCTGAAGAGGAACAAGTTCCTGTAAAAATGGAAATCTTTATAGAAGAGCTAGATGAAACTAAACTGTCATTGTCTAGACAACAGCTGATTGAGTTGCAGAAAAAAGATGAAACATTAAAGAACCAGTTTTCTAATAACCTACCTGATGATCCTACCTTATTAAACACGGGATACTTTTTGAAACAGGGTATGTTGATGCGAAAATGGACCCCTTTAACAGCTCGTCCTGATGAAGAATGGCACCATATAATACAAATTGTACTTCCCACGTCTTATCGAGCTGAGGTATTATGTTTAGCTCATGACAATCCTTTAGCTGGTCATTTAGGAATCAGAAAAACATATTACCGCATATTGCGTCATTTCTTTTGGACTGGCCTGAAGAAAGATGTTGTTCAGCATTGTCATCGTTGTCATGTTTGCCAAGTAGCTGGTAAACCAAATCAAGTAATACCCCTTGAACCTCTACATCCGATACCGGCTGTAGCTGAACCTTTTGAACGTGTCATAGTCGATTGTGTTGGTCCATTACCTAGAACCAAAGCTGGGAACAAGTTTTTAGTCACTGTAATGTGTACTTCCACTAGATTCCCTGAAATCTTTGCTGTGCGAAAAATAACTACTCCTGTGGTAGTTAAAGTGCTCACTAAGTTCTTCTCTCTGTTTGGACTACCTCGTGTAGTGCAAACAGATTGAGGTAGTAACTTCATGTCAAAAATATTTGCACAAGTTTTTTAGAACAGTTGAACATTAAACATACCTGTTCTACGGCCTATCACCCTCAGAGCCAAGGTGCTCTTGAACGTTTTCACCAAACCTTAAAAACAATGCTACGTACATACTGTTTAGAGTTTGAGAAAGATTGGGATGAAGGCATACATTTACAAATGTTTGCAATTCGGGAAGTAATTCAAGAATCTCTAGGTTTTAGTCCTGCTGAGCTGGTGTTCGCTCACAGTGTTCGTGGCCCTTTAAAGCTTTTAAAAGAGAAATGGTTGTGTGATAACACTGATAAAAACCTGTTGGATTATGTCAGTGATTTTTGTTTTAAACTGAAACGAGCATGTGAAATTGCCCAGAAAAACATGCAAGTCGCACAAGCTAAGATGAAGTCTCTTTTTGACAAAAAAGCTGTGGAAAGAACATTTCAACCTGGAGACAAAGTGTTGACCTTACTTCCTGTCCCAGGCTCGAGCTTGCAAGCTCGTTATTGTGGTCCATATGTTGTGAAAGATGATATTGACTTGAGTGACAGTTTTTTACTCTCATTTAAGTCGGGACGTGAAGAACATGAGGACCTGGAGAACTCGGAAGAGGTGAAGACACATGTGTCAGGTTCTCTTGTTTCTTTGTGTTCCCTTCCAGCCATTGCAGGAAGCTTTGAAAAACTGTTGTGGGATGATGTGGGACCATGGCCTCAAAAGGAAACTGGAAATGAGTCAGGAAATGACTTTATTAGGTCTGTGTGGTGTGCAACAGTGAACTCTTATGTTGACCATAATTCATTGTCTAACACCATTTCCTATATTTTCAGAATAACTGGAATAACATCTGCTACAGTTGACCAGAAGGTGTCGCTACAGCTGAATGGAGAGAGTTGTCCAACATTGTCCAGTGCTGAGATGGAGGGGAACAGTTTCCCTCTGTCTGCAAAGACATTGCAACTCTCTTTGTCACCGACTGACCTCATCAGAAATGATGATGGCGTTTGTTATACAAAACAAATTCTTTTCAGATGAATGTCAGATCAGAGATGCCTTTTTGGTTTTAAAACATTTTGAGTGTGACTGTAGGATGTATGTTAGCGGTTAAACAGACTAGTTGTTTTTTAATGATAACGTTTTTTAGTCTGTTTAAGAAATAGGAACTGTTATATTTGAGACTCGCTTTTTTTTTGTATGAGAGATATGTTGTGTTCTTATACAACACTTGAACATTTTCCCCCTCCAAAAATCTGGCCATGGGGGTGTTATGTACCCCAGAGTTTTTAATATGTTTAAAAACAACAGTCTATCAGCTGACTGTTCCCTCCTGTTTTTTTTTTTTTTTTTGCTGCTATAGTCTGATGCCGCCTGCTAGTTCAGGAAGAACTCACTTTTTTTACTCAACCAAGTCCCTAATCAGGCTTAATTGGGTAGCACAGGTGTTCACCTGCAGCTCCTACCTTTATATTTCACATGCAGTGCCTTGAGCAGTGTGGAGACTTGATGGAACAGGATCTGGCTTGCTGATCAAGTGTGGAAGCTGGACTTGTGAATCAAGTCCTGGTTGAAGATACTTTAAAGGTAATTAAACCGAGTGTTGACACACAGCTTTAGAGCTGTGTGATATACTAACATAGAGAGATCTCCACCCTCTCTGACTGTTAGTGTGTGTGCTCCAGGGAGAGTATAGTTGAGCTGCTTTGAGCTCTGAAAGTGACTCTGGCTTCTTAAAGCAGAGTTTAGTGTAGGTTAAAGCACCTTAAGTGCTAGCAGTGGTTTAGTTTTGGACTTAGGAGTGTGGTTGTGTTTGGGCCTAGGAGGCTTAATTGATGACACTGAGGCCAGTGTTTGTTCAGCTGTCCTGAAGGAGGACAACTGTGGTCCACTGTGAGAGGGACTGTTAATTGCTTTTTTCTCTTTTTGGTTATTTATTTGTACTTTTGATAGGTGAGGTTTAGTAGCCTAGTTTTCATATTTATTTCGTATTTTTACTTTTGGTAAGTGAGGGCCTTATTGGTTATAGGTAGATCGTGGCCTGGGGAAACACTACGGCCCTATATTGGGGTTGGGTTTGCCTGGGTGGCGTTTTTCTTACGTTTGGCCAGACTCACCTATCCATCGTTCCTTTATACTTTCTTTCTTTAGTTTTTTTTTTAGGGCGCTGTTCCAGGAGAAGACGCTCCAGGCCTGGTGGGAGAAGCCAGAAGGGACCTCACCAGCTTGGTCGCCCTTAGTTTTAGTTATAAAAATTTCTGTTAAAACTTCTTCTGTTTTCAGTGTCCATGAAAATGTTTTGACTGTTTTACGGTCATAACAGAGTGTAACCTGGATTGAAGGTGTGGATTGTTTTAACCTGGATGGGGTGGCTGTGGCTGAGTGGTAAGAGCAGTCATTCTCCAATGCAAGAGCTGGGGGGTTGGAATCCACCAGCGGTCACATTTCAAAGTGTCCATGGGCATGATACTGAACCCCTTATCGCCTCCAATGTGTGCCCCATTGGTGTATGAATGTGAGCTAAAGCTCTGATTAGTCTCTTTAGAATGATTTGTTCAATTAGCTTTGTAGAGATCTAGTAGTAGAGTGTTGTATGAATGGGTAAATGAGGACAGATTGTAGTGTAAAACACTTTGAGTATCTTAATTAGATAGAAAGGCACTATATAAGTACAGTCAATTTACCATTTACCATTAAAAGTCTGGATCATAGTAGTGAAGCCTACGTCCTCAACCATCGACAGAGGCCTCGTGTCACAATGACGCTCATTTAAGGATCTTTCAGTCAAGAAAGCTGCTTGCTATGGTGTGCACAATGTCTTTCCATCCATCATGAAGGCTTTCATTGTTTTCTGTTTTCTGGAATGAAAGAGCATTTATATGTATTATAGCATAATTTACAGCAACTCAATAAATGCTTTGTTTCACTTACAGTGCTAGGTTCAGGCAAATAAAAGCAGCCCAAAGAGCATTAAACAAACATACACACACACACACACAGACACACACACACACACACACACACACATGCACGCAAGATTGTCGGCACCTCCTTCCCCTCACTACAGGACTTACACAGCAACCACCTCACTCGGAAAGCCCTCTGCATGGCAGGTGATCCCACACACCCACTACACAGCTGCTTCAGCCTGTTGCCTTCAGGGAGGAGACTGAGGAGTCTCCAGGCTCGAACCAGCAGACTGAGAGACAGCTCTGTTCATCAGGCAGTCAGGATGCTAAACTCTCTGCCTGCTCTGCCCTCCCTCCCACTTGTACTGCCTTAATCACAAAAAACTTTCACACACCACCACACAACACAAAGATTTTAACACTGGACTCTGTGTCATCAAAACGGGTTATTCACTCAACTCACGGTCATGTGCTCATTCAGTTTGCACTACTTCTTATATTTGCACTAATGTTTGTATTACATTACTGCCTATAGTCATACTACTGTTTACATTCACTGTTTACATTTATTACTACTGTTTTCATTCAATACTACTGTTTACATTTATTACTACTGTTTACATTTACACTACTTTTTATATCTACACTACTGCTGATATATATATATATATATATTTTTTACTAGCCTTATTGCATATGCCACTTTACCTCTATACCAATATCAACTACCTCATACATATACTGTGTACATAAACTTCATATGCTGCTTTGTCACTCTATTACAAATGTCAATGCCAGAACTTTCATTTTATTTTATAGATATACTTTTTACACTTTTATACTACTATGCAAAAAACTCAGGACAGTATTACACTTTTGTTATTTCATTTTATGCTTATGTTTATTAAATGTTTAGTGTTTTAGTGTTGGTGTAACTTTTCATACTTTCATACTACTACTATGCAAAAACTACTATGCAAAAACTCAGGACAGTATTACACTTTTATTATTTCATTTTATGCTTATGTTTATTAAATGTTTTAGTGTTTTAGTGTTTAAATGTTTACTGTTGCACCGAGGGACAGAGAGAAATGCAATTTCAATCCTGTGTATGTCCTGTACATATTGCAGTTTTGACAATAAAGTTGCCTTTGACTTTGACTTGACGCACGCACACACGCACGCATGCACACACACACACATATAAAATACTAATTACACACACTTGAGTAGATGAAATAAATTACTGTAATTCTTGTTTGAATGTAATTCATCCTTCCATACAATGCAGTGTCTTAAGACTTTAAATTATTACCATCTTTGTGTTAGATTTATTTATAAATCACATTTAAACACTGCTTGTACCATTACATTAAAAATAAAAACACACACGTTCTCTGTCACAACTAAGAAACAAGCAGCAGCAGCTACCAGACACTGACATTACGTTTTCTCACTTTGAAACAGAACAAATGTGGTTTAATGTAGAGACTTACCTGCTGCTGTCCTTCATCCACACCGTGGTGAAGTTTGTTTACAACTCCGTCATGTTTACGTTTCATCAGCGTGGTTCTCCCGTTCGTGTCGTCACTTTTCAAAGCTGCATGTTGCACAGTTTCTTTTATCTTTGTGAAGCGTCAAGAGCTTCCATACTTTAGAGCACTTGGGTCAAACAGTTTTCTTTGCGTCGGTCATTTGTAAAATTGACAATTTCCTTTGAAAACACCGCCTCTGCTCTGCTTCCACCTCCTCCCCTCACTCTGTTCAACTCACGCTACTGAGTTTTTTTTAACCTTATTCAGTCAGCCAGCATTGACATTGACAATGCTGTACCCGTGAACAAAACGGCTCCGCTGTGCCGTGAAAGAAGCATAATCGTGCGACACAACGAATCGGTGATGATATTCGTTGCCAACGCTTTTAATCATCAAATTATATCAATTTAATTGATTTTATCAATTTGTTGTTGCAGCCCTAAAACACACCCACACCCCACTGAACATAAAAGGATCTGCAGTGGAAGTGGTCTCCAGCTACAAGTACTTGGGTGTACACATGAACGATAACCTCAGCTGGGACAACACCACCAGCCTTATCAAGAAAGATCATCAGAGACTCTACTTCCTCAGGCGCTTAAGACGAGCTGGTCTGAGAAGCTCAGTCCTCACCTTCTTCTACATGTGTGCAATGGAGAGCATCTTGTGCTCTAGCATCAACGTGTGGCATGGAGGTTGCACAGCTGCAGAAAGAAAAGCTATACAGAGAGTGGTGAAGGCTGCACAGAAGATGTTGGAGTCAGTCTCCCTACCATCACAGACATCTACACCTCCAGATGCAGGAAGAGGGCCACCTGCATCATGAAGGACCCCACTCACCCAGCACACACACTTTTTGCCCCACTCCCCTCAGGAAGGAGGTTGAGGAGCATTAAGTGTAGAACCACTAGACTGAGGAACAGCTTCTACCCTGAGGCTGTTAGACTCATGAATCTCTAACCAGGATAATCGCTGTGAAAAAAAATCAATCACATCATGTTGCTGCTGATCTGTATCATACTGCTGCTGATCTGGTTCATGCTGCTATGTTCATTCTTGCTCATCTGCTCAAACTCATGTTTGTGCTGCTGTTTGAAGTAATGTTTTCATGCTATTAGTGCTTGGTGTATTTTTAGTTGATGTTTTTCTTAGTTCATATCTTAGATGTTATTACTGTACTGTTTTTCTTTTACTTTTGGGACCCTGTGTAAATATTCTCGTTTCATCACATGTACCACATGTGGTGCGAATGACAATAAAGAATCTCTGACTCTGACTCAAGCCCCTGACCAATAAGTGACCAAAAGTGTTCTGACGTCACGTTTTGGTGCCCGTTCAGCCTCTTTGGAACTCAAGAGAAAATGGTACTGAAAAAAGTGACTGGTTCTATGAACCATTAATAGTGGAAAAGCCTTGGAACTGTGCCTAGTCGAATCTAACTGTGCTGAACCATTACTAATGGAAAAGAGGTATTAGAATTACCATTTAGCCTAACATGCATGTTTTTGGTCTGTGGGGGGAAACTGGAGTACCTGGAGAAAACTCACTCATGAATGAAGAGAACATGCCACCTAGAAAGGTCCTGTTGGGGTTTGATCCGGCAACCTACTTACTGAGAGGCAATTGCAGTTCCGGTTCCTATAAGTTGATGGACGGCAGCTCCCCCCGGCTTCTCTGTAGTCTTTTATCATCAAACTGACCTGTTTTTCTAACAGGACTAAAATCAGTCCCCCTTCCAACCAAATTCGGTGTTCAGTGACTCAGAGAGCCGGACAGGACCGTCCAAAAAATTATTTCGGCCCAGGACGGGCCGCTCCCACCCCACCGGTCAGTCTGAGTGCATCCTGCTGGCCAGGTGACCCCTCAAGCTGGGGAGCCGTCCCACGAAGGTCCAGTGGGTTTTTTTCTCTGTCTCTCTCTGGACCCCAACTGAATTTCTTATCTGGACCTGTGGTTNTTTGCACTACACGAGGTAGTCCAAACAGAGAGAAGAACTTAGTGAGCACTTTAACTACCACAGGAGTAGTTATTTTTCGCACAGCAAAGATTTCAGGGAATCTAGTGGAAGTACACATTACAGTGACTAAAAACTTGTTCCCAGCTTTGGTTCTAGGTAATGGACCAACACAATCGACTATGACACGTTCAAAAGGTTCAGCTACAGCCGGTATCGGATGTAGAGGTTCAAGGGGTATTACTTGATTTGGTTTACCAGCTACTTGGCAAACATGACAACGATGACAATGCTGAACAACATCTTTCTTCAGGCCAGTCCAAAAGAAATGACGCAATATGCGGTAATATGTTTTTCTGATTCCTAAATGACCAGCTAAAGGATTGTCATGAGCTAAACATAATACCTCAGCTCGATAAGACGTGGGAAGTACAATTTGTATTATATGGTGCCATTCTTCATCAGGACGAGCTGTTAAAGGGGTCCATTTTCGCATCAACATACCCTGTTTCAAAAAGTATCCCGTGTTTAATAAGGTAGGATCATCAGGTAGGTTATTAGAAAACTGGTTCTTTAATGTTTCATCTTTTTTCTGCAACTCAATCAGCTGTTGTCTAGACCAGTGTTTTTCAACCAGTGTGCCGCGGAACACCAGTGTGCCGCGAGAGATCGTCTGGTGTGCCGTGAAAAATTAGTAAATTATGAAATTTTTATTAACTGGTGTAATTTCTTTACTGCGTGATAGGTGGCAGTATAGAGCATAGCGTCGCACATTAAAACAAGAGAAGTAGCGGCACATGAACGTGACGTGAGCAGTGAGCAAAACAAACCAACAGCGAGGATCTTCTCAAACAAACAGCGATGGAAAACTTTTTCAAAAGAAAAAATACTAAATCCGGTCTGGTCCCTGGACAAAATTCGGACCCAGATGAAGGCCCAAGTGGAAATCAGAAGGCAGAAACCGTGAACGTGAGACTGTACAGTAAGGCTTACATCTCTTTTGGATTTACTTTTAGCTATTTTGACATTGCTCCCATTTTCCACAACATATCTGTGCAAAGTGAGCTTCTCCAGCCTAACTGCCATGAAAACTAAAAGCAGAGAGAGACTGAAAGCTGTTGAGGAAGAGCTTTGTGTGTGTGTTTTCTTCAATTCGTGCCAGAATATCAGCTTTGTGTTCATCCAAACAGGCACAGGTTTCACACTAAGTGAGTAAAATGTAGAGAGAATGGTAGCACTGTTCAGGTGTATTTGAAGGCATGTTAAGTGCAATTTCATCCTCTTTAATTTTAAGACCACATTGTTGTGGCACTGTTCAGGTGTATTTGAAGGCATGTTAAGTGCAATTTCATCCTCTTTAATTTTAAGACCACATTGTTGTGGCACTGTTCAGGTGTATTTGAAGGCATGTTAGGTGCAATTTCATCCTCTTTAATTTTAAGACCACATTGTTGTGGCACTGTTCAGGTGTATTTGAAGGCATGTTAAGTGCAATTTCATCCTCTTTAATTTTAAGACCACATTGTTGTGGCACTGTTCAGGTGTATTTGAAGGCATGTTAAGTGCAATTTCATGTTAAGTGCACCTTGAAATAAGAAATATAAAACATGATAAAAATACATTTTTGTGTTCATTTCATTCCTATTCAAGACACTTTGATAAGAATGACTATATATTTAATGTAGGCGGATACAGTGTATCTATGTTTACAATTTTGGTTGGTGGTGTGCCTCGGGATTTTTTCAATGAAAACACTGTGCCTTGGCTCAAAAAAGGTTGAAAAACACTGGTCTAGACAATGACAGTTTAGTTTCATCTAGCTCTTCTATAAAGATTTCCATTTTTACAGGAACTTGTTCTTCTTCAGAACTCATCATGAAACTATCGCTCAAGTCAATGTCAGCTTCTTCTTTTTGTTGATGTTTATAAACTGCTCTGGTCACAGCACATGACGTAAAAACATCAGGGAACGTACGTGACAATTCATCTGGTTGAGTTCTCAGCACTGGGACGGGTGTTACTTCAGGAGTAACAAGCACTCGTCCTCCAGCTAAATCATTTCCCATGATCATAGCGATTCCTGAGATGGGAAAACTTGGTCGTAGTCCTACCACAACTTCTCCAGAACATAACTCAGAGTGGACTACTACTCTGGTTAAAAGAACATTAAAATCCTGCATACTAAAACTGCATACAGGTAGCTGTGTTTTAATAATCTCAAGTTCATCAGAGGGTAGAACACCTTCTAGAATGCAAGATTGAGAAGCAGCGGTATGTCGCAGTATTTTAATCGGTACCTTTTTACCAGTCTTAGAAGTAGAAACGAATCCTTCCATGATAAACAGCCGAAATCCATCATGTTCAGGAAGATCTGCAGTGGGAGATAACTGATTATTCAGGGTTTCAATCAGAGCCACTGGTTTAGGATCTTGTTTTAGCTTAGAACAATGAGTGCTAATGTGACCCTCTTGTCTACAATAAAAACACACCACATTATCTTTTGTAGTTGTTCCAGGTCCAAACAATGCTCTACTTTCCCTATTCCCAGCAAACGTACCACTCTCCCTGTGAGACGTAGCAGGTCCTCTCGACTTTCCGTTACCTCTGGGTCTGAAAAATCGAGGAGACTCAAAACCGTTTGTTTTAGTTTTATCAGGAACTCCATGTTTCTCATACTTAGGACGTTCAAAACTGAGCTTATGCGTCAACATATACTCATCTACTAGAACAGCAGCTTTAGAAGCTTCCAACACTAGGTTCATTTAGATAAGTAGTTACTCGATCTGGTAAACGGTTCTTGAAAATCTTCTATTAATACCAAGTGTTTAAACTGTTCATAATTAGTTACAGAACTAGCTGTACACCAACGATTAAGGAGGATTTCTTTTTCCCTCATATAGTCAGCATAAGTCTGATTCTTGAGTTTCTTTAACTTCCGGAACTTTTGCCTGTATGCTTCAGGGACTAACTCATATGCCCGCAAAATAGCTTCTTTTACTTTTGTGTAATTATTACTATCATCTATCTAAAGAGACGCATAGGTATCTTGAGCTTTCCTAGTTAATTTACATTACAACAGCAACGGCCAAACATGTTCAGGCCACTTAAAAGTGTATGCTTTTTTCTCAAACAAGACAAAAAAATTGTCTACGTCATTCTCATTGAATGAAGGTACAAATGATAAATTGTTACTCACATCAAAAGTAGGCATAGTTGGTTGAGAAGGATTAGCTCAGAGTTCTAGCTCCTTCATGCGTATTTTAGCAACCCACTCCATTTTTCTTTGCTCTTGTTCAAGTAACATTTCTTTCTCCCTTAGAGCAGTTTGTTGAGCCAGCTCAGCGGCTCTCACCATGGCTTCAGCAGCTCTCTCAGCAGCCGCTGCAGCTTCTCTCTTAGCTTCCCTCTCAAGCTCTGCTTTTCGCATTTCCAGTTCAAACTCTTTTAAACGGATCTCTTTATCTACCGTATAAGATGCTGGAGTCCTCACAGGACTTTCTGCAATCATTGCAGCAGAAAAAAAAACAAGACGAGCTAACTCTGCGACCAGTTCATTTTCTATTGCCTCCCTCCTAGTACGTTTATCTACACTGATCTCAAAATGTTCTGCTACACACAACAACTGCTCTTTTGTACAGTTAGCTAGAGCCTCAACTGTAGGATCCTCTACAAAACTTTCTAAATGGAACTCCATGTTCTCAAACAGTTACTGATTACAACAATATCAAAACAGCTGGACTGTAATTGAACACTGTATGCTACGATCAATTTTAAACAGACAGCTGTAAGCGCTCAACAAATCAGCAGCTTCCCTGAGCTGATTCAACTCAACTATGAGCGAAAACACTACCACAAAACAGCCATCACCACAGTAATTTACCTCTACCAAAACACTAGCTCATATGTGAGCCCCCATCAAATACTGCTTCTTCCAAAAGGTTAAACTAGCTCCTGTCTTGTTCAAAATCCTGGATGAGCATCCCAATAAATATGTTACGACCGTAAACAGTCAAAACATATTCATGGACACTGAACACAGAAGAAGTTTTAACAGAAATTTTATTAACTAAAACTAAGGGTGACCAAGCTGGTGAGGTCCCTTCTGGCTTCTCCCACCAGTCCTGGAATGTCTTCTCCTGGGACAGCACCCTAAAAAAACTAAAGAAAGAAAGTACAAAGGAAAGATGGATAGGTGAGTCTGGCCAAGTCTGGCCAAACGTAAGAAAAACGCCACCCAGGCAAACCCAACCCCAATATAGGGCCGTAGTGTTTCCCCAGGCGACGATCTACCTATAACCAATAAGGCTCTCACTTACCAAAAGTAAAAATACGAAATAAATACGAAAACTAGGCTACCAAACCTCACCTATCAAAAGTACAAATAAATAACCAAAAAGAGGAAAAAAGCAATTAACAGTCCCTCTGACAATGGACCACAGTTGTCCTTCAGGACAGCTGAACAAACACTGGCCTTAGTGTCACTCAATTAAGCCTCCTAGGCTCAAACACAACCACACTCCTCCTGTTAGAGTATTCAAATGTTTATCATCTAAAAGCTTATATAGGATGAAAAAAATCTACTTCTGCAAACCTAGATCAATCTGTGTTAATTCCTTGTTTAAGTATTTTTCTTACACAACAAACTGTTTACCGAAACCAAAGCACAGAAAGAATGTTTCCTTTGTTTCATAAGAATGTTCTCTTTTGTTTCAAGACCTGTTTGTTCTCTTTCTCAGTCAGAACCGAAAAACATCTTTGTGTGATAATTGTCTAACCTGTTCTGTAACCACCTACCAAATGTATAAAAACTGAGTGTCAACTTCCCCAATTCAGATTTTGTTCTCAGCCTGGTTTGAAGAGACAATCTCCCACTTTGCAAAGTTAAATATACCACTGTTTAACTCTTGTCATGTGTGTGATTCCTTTTTAGTAAAATGTTGCTGCAGGGTTTGGTTTGAGAAAACCCATCATTTCTGGTGCCGTGCACCCGGGATGTTCCTCATTCCTGTTCTGCGACGAGGGTCCGATGAAGGCAGCTGAAGGCTGTGCACAGCACACACATGGAGGGTCGATCGTTCCCATTCCAGGCCAGCTTTTTAAGCCTGACTTGGACTGTCGTCGTAAACAGTTTGACGATGTCCACACGAACATCACACATTTGACAAGAAAGTGAGTATGAACAGGAATTCCTTGTATATAGAAAAAATAGGACATAACTACGGGTAGTTAAAAGCTGAGCCAAGAACTTCTAATTTAAGTGAGATTTCTATTTTTCAAAGTTAATAACTATGATTTGCAGTGCTGGGCAGCACTAACCCAAAAATTAGTTCCACTATTTCTAAAGCACTAATTAATTTATTTAGGTCCACAATTTCAAAAGCACTAATGTCTTATGAAAATTAGGGGAAGCTAATTCTAAACCGCTAATTCTAAAATAAAACACCATCAGACAAGAAGCAAGTTTTAAGTTGTTTGTATTGTACTATAGACTTAGGAAGGTATTTATAATAATATTGTTTGTAATAATAATCATTTTCTTTGAGTATAACCAATAGACAGGAAGGTATTTATAATAATATTGTTTGTAAAAATAATCATTTTCTTTGACTATAACCAATAGACAAAAAATACACACAACAAAACAGACCCTGATTACACCCAAGAGTTCTTTTTTTTCTATTTTAAATCGGTTCTTGAATCCCGGATGATTAAAGGTCCATCAATCAATAATCTGGTAGTTTGTAGTTCATGATCCAGGGTAATATGTCCAGAAAAAAACAAATAGTTTGGTGCAATTTAAGTCCTACCGCACAGCTGTGGTGGTCCGGTAGCTTGCCAATGCCATCCTGGGTGGGAACAGGGGGTGAAAAAAAACCTGACCTAAACAAGATCATAAACAAAACAAAAAATAGCATTAACTGTTATCAAAATTTCTATAGGCAGTCAACAGATTTAATGAAAAGTAACTAAAATGATCCTAAGAGGATGAAATTACAAAAATCAAAGGATTTATTTAATACTTTACGTAGATATATTCTATTCGGCCACGAAATTAACAAAAAAGAGAATGATCTTTAATCCCTAACACACCACTTTTAAATCTCAAATACACGGGCGTCTCGCCACCGCATTTATACATAAAAAGCAACCCAAATACATAAACTAACGACTCACCGTCGCGTGGTGTACACAGAAGACACAATAAAATCATCCGGCCACGTTAATTTGGCTTGAAACATCGGGGTTGTCTGCGGATTTATCCAAGTACCCAGCACAACCAGCTAGCCACAGAACTAGCCCTCGAGTTCACGACTGACCCGGAAGTTGTCATCAACATGGAATAGTCCATTTTTAGTAGGGGGATAAAGAAATCGACCGTTTTTTTAATTGCGTATTTAATGATCGTTTTCATCGTAACTATAATTATTTTTATGTTAAATGTACATTAACAAGCAGGATCAATGTTAGTGATGTAGGTGACTGCACGGGGCGAGGCGGGGCCGGGGCCACTGCTGAAATGGGACCCCCAGGCATTTACCTACATGGTAGAGCCGAGTCTGTTCTCAGCTCTGCCCCCCTCACCCTCACACCCTTCCTCCTTTCTGCTGTTTACGGTGGGGAAAAATATAAAACAAGCAGCATAAGAGCTTGTAAATAAGTTTATTGGTTTTTACTGATAGATAATTAGTTATTAGCGGTACTGCATTTTAAATAAAAATAGCACAAATCCGCTTATGAATTATAAAAGTTAGTCAATTCACAAAAACGCTGACAAAAAGTTTAGGTCCACTGTAAGCGGAATAGCGCTTTAACGCTCCCTAGCATTCATCCGCCCACCTTTGATGATTTGTATAAGAGTATTAACGATAGATTTCAAGACCTTTAAAAATAAAAGTGAGGAAAATTTAGCAGTGAAACTAATTTTTTCCAATAGCTTTTTTGGGCATAAAAGTGAGACTCAAGGAAGGAATAGTGAATTTAAAACGCGTTACTTTTGGGATTATTTTTCCTTCCTATCTGTATGGGGAGATATTTGAATGTACAATTTGGTTACAAGTACGATTTCAGCTGAAAGATGACATTTTAGATGCGCAGATTGTTTTAAAATTGTTTTGTGTACGCGAGTATGAATGAACATATGAATGAATGAGAGGTACGTTCGAGCATTACTGTGATTCGGTTACCTGGCGGTGATAACTAAAAATCACGGTAACGGCTCTTACAAGCTTCTATTAGGATTTTAGGTGGACAATAT
>JBBPBX010033128.1:20397-33447 GCA_038048925.1 Garcialebias charrua | reverse complement strand
GCTCCCATTCTGGGCAAGCACTTTAGGAGACAGTGGAAAGGAAATACTTTCTATAAACAGGAAGAAACCTCCAGAAGAAACAGGCTCAGGATGAGCGACCATCTGCTTTGTTTCAAGGATTCAATGTTATTTATTTGTCATTTATTTGAACAAAATTATGTATACGGGGTCCCTTTACGTCCAACAAGATTATTAAAATGTAAAAGAAAAATAGTAATAATATCTAAGATATGAACTTAGAAAAACTTTAATAACAATACACTAAGCACTAATAGCATAAAAACAATACACTGAACATCACAAACATGAGTCTGTGTGAGCTGATGAGCACGCATGAACACAGCAACATGAAACAGATCAGCAGCAACATGAAACAGATCAGCAGCAACATGAAACAGATCAGCAGCAACATGAAACAGATCAGCAGCAACATGAAACAGATCAGCAGCAACATGAAACAGATCAGCAGCAACATGAAACAGATCAGCAGCAACATGAAACAGATCAGCAGCAACATGAAACAGATCAGCAGCAACATGAAACAGATCAGCAGCAACATGAAACAGATCAGCAGCAACATGAAACAGATCAGCAGCAACATGAAACAGATCAGCAGCAACATGAAACAGATCAGCAGCAACATGAAACAGATCAGCAGCAACATGAAACAGATCAGCAGCAACATGAAACAGATCAGCAGCAACATGAAACAGATCAGCAGCAACATGAAACAGATCAGCAGCAACATGAAACAGATCAGCAGCAACATGAAACAGATCAGCAGCAACATGAAACAGATCAGCAGCAACATGAAACAGATCAGCAGCAACATGAAACAGATCAGCAGCAACATGAAACAGATCAGCAGCAACATGAAACAGATCAGCAGCAACATGAAACAGATCAGCAGCAACATGAAACAGATCAGCAGCAACATGAAACAGATCAGCAGCAACATGAAACAGATCAGCAGCAACATGAAACAGATCAGCAGCAACATGAAACAGATCAGCAGCAACATGAAACAGATCAGCAGCAACATGAAACAGATCAGCAGCAACATGAAACAGATCAGCAGCAACATGAAACAGATCAGCAGCAACATGAAACAGATCAGCAGCAACATGAAACAGATCAGCAGCAACATGAAACAGATCAGCAGCAACATGAAACAGATCAGCAGCAACATGAAACAGATCAGCAGCAACATGAAACAGATCAGCAGCAACATGAAACAGATCAGCAGCAACATGAAACAGATCAGCAGCAACATGAAACAGATCAGCAGCAACATGAAACAGATCAGCAGCAACATGAAACAGATCAGCAGCAACATGAAACAGATCAGCAGCAACATGAAACAGATCAGAAGCAACATGAAACAGATCAGCAGCAACATGAAACAGATCAGCAGCAACATGAAACAGATCAGCAGCAACATGAAACAGATCAGCAGCAACATGAAACAGATCAGCAGCAACATGAAACAGATCAGCAGCAACATGAAACAGATCAGCAGCAACATGAAACAGATCAGCAGCAACATGAAACAGATCAGCAGCAACATGAAACAGATCAGCAGCAACATGAAACAGATCAGCAGCAACATGAAACAGATCAGCAGCAACATGAAACAGATCAGCAGCAACATGAAACAGATCAGCAGCAACATGAAACAGATCAGCAGCAACATGAAACAGATCAGCAGCAACATGAAACAGATCAGCAGCAACATGAAACAGATCAGCAGCAACATGAAACAGATCAGCAGCAACATGAAACAGATCAGCAGCAACATGAAACAGATCAGCAGCAACATGAAACAGATCAGCAGCAACATGAAACAGATCAGCAGCAACATGAAACAGATCAGCAGCAACATGAAACAGATCAGCAGCAACATGAAACAGATCAGCAGCAACATGAAACAGATCAGCAGCAACATGAAACAGATCAGCAGCAACATGAAACAGATCAGCAGCAACATGAAACAGATCAGCAGCAACATGAAACAGATCAGCAGCAACATGAAACAGATCAGCAGCAACATGAAACAGATCAGCAGCAACATGAAACAGATCAGCAGCAACATGAAACAGATCAGCAGCAACATGAAACAGATCAGCAGCAACATGAAACAGATCAGCAACAACATGAAACAGATCAGCAGCAACATGAAACAGATCAGCAGCAACATGAAACAGATCAGCAACAACATGAAACAGATCAGCAGCAACATGAAACAGATCAGCAGCAACATGAAACAGATCAGCAGCAACATGAAACAGATCAGCAGCAACATGAAACAGATCAGCAGCAACATGAAACAGATCAGCAGCAACATGAAACAGATCAGCAGCAACATGAAACAGATCAGCAGCAACATGAAACAGATCAGCAGCAACATGAAACAGATCAGCAGCAACATGAAACAGATCAGCAGCAACATGAAACAGATCAGCAGCAACATGAAACAGATCAGCAGCAACATGAAACAGATCAGCAGCAACATGAAACAGATCAGCAGCAACATGAAACAGATCAGCAGCAACATGAAACAGATCAGCAGCAACATGAAACAGATCAGCAGCAACATGAAACAGATCAGCAGCAACATGAAACAGATCAGCAGCAACATGAAACAGATCAGCAGCAACATGAAACAGATCAGCAGCAACATGAAACAGATCAGCAGCAACATGAAACAGATCAGCAGCAACATGATGTGATTTCACAGTGATTATTCTGGTTAGATATTCATGAGTCTAACAGCCTCAGGGTAGAAGCTGTTCCTCAGTCTAGTGGTTCTACACTTAATGCTCCTTAACCTCCTTCCTGAGGGGAGCGGGACAAAAAGTGAGTGTGCTGGGTGAGTGGGGTCCTTCATGATGCAGGTGGCTCTCTTCCTGCATCTAGAGGTGTAGATGTCTGTGATGGTGGGGAGACTGACTCCAACATCTTCTGTGCAGCCTTCACCACTCTCTGCAGAGCTTTTCTTTCTGCAGCTGTGCAGCCTCCATGCCACACGTTGATGCTGGAGCACAGGATGCTCTCCACTGCACACCTGTAGAAGGAGGTGAGGACTGAGCTTCTCAGACCAGCTCGTCTCAGCCGTCTGAGGAAGTAGAGTCTCTGATGACCTTTCTTGATCAGGCTGGTGGTGTTGTTGGTCCAGCTGAGGTTATCATTCATGTGTACACCCAAGTATTTGTAGCTGGAGACCACTTCCACTGCAGATCCACTTATGTTCAGTGGGGTGTGGGTGTGTTTGTTCCTTCTGAAGTCCACAATCATCTCCTTTGTCTTCTTCACATTCATGTGAAGGTTATTCTCTTTGCACCAGCTCTCCAGATGTTCCACCTCCTGCCTGTAGCTGGACTCATCATTGTTTGTGATGCATCCCACCACCGCTGTATCATCTGCAAACTTAACAATATGACAGCCTGGATGTGTGGCTGTACAATCATATGTGAGCAGAGTGAACAGGAGAGGGCTCAACACACATCCTTGAGGAGAGCCAGTGCTGAGGGTTATGGTGGAGGAGGAGAAGTTGTGGATCTTCACGGACTGTGGTCTGTCTGTTAAGAAGTCTAGTACCCAGTTACAAATGGAGGAGCTTAGTCCTACTGTGAGTTGTTTGTCCATCAGGGTTTGGGGGATCATGGTGTTGAAGGCAGATGTGAAGTCCACAAGAGCATACGGACGTAGGAGTCCTTCTGCTACAGGTGGGTGAGCGCAGTGTGGACCACAGAGGAGATGGTATCCTCTGTTGATCAGTTCTCACAGTATGCATACTGATGAGGGTCCTCGTTGATGTTGATGGAGGTTTTGATGTGAGTCATGATCCGTTTTTCAAAGCATTTAATAATAATAATAATCATTTTATTTAAAAGCGCCTTTCAGGACACCCAAGGACACTTAACAAACCAATACAGTGTAATATAGAGCAAACATTATCAGCGACAAATTGAAATATAAAATACATAAAGGATATAAAATGGAAGATAAAAATACATTTAGTAAAGTTAGTGATAAGCTAGTCTAAAGAGATGTGTTTTCAGGGCAGTCTTGAACAGAGAAAGGGAGGTGGTGTTTCGAAGGTCTGGCGGTAGGGCGTTCCAGAGGTGAGGGGCAGAGCAGGTGAAGGCCCTGCTCCCCATGGTGGAGAGGCGGGCAGAGGGTACATGGAGATGTAGTGAAGAGGAGGATCTGAGAGAGCGTGATGGGATGGAGATTTGTAGGAGGTCAGATAGATAAGGAGGGGCAAGGTTGTGGATAGCTTTGAACGTGAGGAGTAGAATTTTGAAGATGATACGTGATTTAACCGGGAGCCAGTGGAGCTGCTTTAGTGATTTAGTGATTATCAGGGTGAGGGCCACTAGCCGCTAGCCATTCAGACCAGTTACTGCAGAGCTCTTTGGGACTGGGATGATGGTGGCAGTCTTCAGGCAGGTGGGAACTGTCTCCGGGGCAAGTGAAGTGTTAAATATGTCGGCCAGCACATCGCAGAGCTGATCGGCACATTCTTTCAACACTTTCCCGGTGTAGTGATATAGGCCTTTGTCTTGACCTTCAAGTACACCTCTCCACATCTCTCTGAAACTCTAAGGGTTACACCTTCTTGAAGCCCTCAAGGAGACAGATGGACACTTATATATTTTTACAATTATTATGAATTAATGGACACTAATTAATCAGATTGAACTTTCTCTTTAATGTGTGTTAATTCAGAATTGATCTACAGTATATTTTTGTCATTATTAATGATGATCTGTTACTTTCATGAGCTATGACCTTCTGCTGGTTTTATTTCTGCAAAATAAGCAGACTCTGTCGCTAAGGCAGAAGTCAGGGTAAGAGCTGTTCTCTCCCTTCTCTTGTGTTGTCTATGAAGTTAGCCATAACATTTTTCTGTGCTCACAAGCAGGCCACCTGGCTGTTTATGTAAACAGTTTTCCTGCTGTCCGTCAAGAGTCTTTTCTGCCTATGGGATCATACTTCCATCTTTTATTTTGTTAACCAGCCTGTAGCCGTTGAGGAGGTGGGGAGACCCCACCTCCCCCATATAATGGGCACTTCCTATTTGGAAGTTAGAGTTTCGAGGAGTACGAACTGTCAACCTGCTCTCCTCTCTGAAAGCTGGAGACGTCCCGGTCAGGTGTCAACGACCCACGTCTCAGCTGGGATCATAGTAAAGCCTTACTTTGATCCATTCACTCTCCTTTCTGAAGAATTTGTTTTCTAAAGTTTTATTTTGAAAGTTCAACCAGTGCGATTGGAGTCTGTTCCTGCCGGTGAACGCGTGCTCCCGCTCGTCTGACCCAGTCATACACGCACGAAGTCATCTGGACGCTCACTGGACCACACAGTCCGTTAGTGTCCACAAACTTCTCAGTCCTCACCTCGCAAGACGTCTCGTCACCAGGTAAAGAGGCTTGTTTGTATGCTGCACGTGTGAGAAGCCCAGCTAAGATCCGTATGGGAAAGCTTGCCACCCTGGTTGTTTTCAAAATAATTAACTTTAGCTTAACTTAGCTCCAGAACTCCTTCCTCCTATTTCTTATTTTCCATAAGTATTTAATATGTTTGTTTTCATCATGGTAAACTTTAAGTAATGTGCCAACAGAAAGGTCCAACTGTCTGTTTGTTTTAATTTGAATTCTTGTCAACGTAGTTATTAAATCAGAGCTAATATCGATACAAATGTTTAATGTAATTCTTGTGATAGTTTCAATAAAAGGTCTATTTTTTGGTAGACCAATATAAGTTGAGTCTAAGCGTGAAATTACATTTCTGGCTAATCACATCGTTAGATTTGTTGATTTATTCTGAAAAAGTTGAGACCCCGTGAACTTGGTGGCAAGTTTGTGCAGATAAAAGTCTGCTCATACCTGCACGTCTAAACTATAGGTAAGTCAGTAAACTGACTAATAACTCCTATATTGTTACACCGGGGATGTTGTCTGGGCCGGTTGCTTTGTAAGGGTTGATCCTCCTGAAAGCACTCCTTACTTCTGCTGCGGTCACGCTGAGAAGCTCTTCTTCTAGTGGTGAGGTGAGTCTGGTGCTGGGTGGTCCGTTTGGGTCTTCAAAGCATGCATAGAACTTGTTGAGGGCATCAGGCAGAGATGGGTGTCTGGGGCATTGTTTGCTCCTGCCTTTATAAACTGTTTTGCATTTAATGTTCCCTCCACATGCTCCATGGGTCTTGTGAATTGAACTGACCCTCGATCCTCTGTGCATATGTGGCCTTGGCCCTCTTAATACTAGCAACCAGCTCTATCCTTGACCTTCTCAGCTCCAGTGAGTTTCCAGACCTGAAGGCAACGTTCCTGGCTTCCAGCAGGGTGCGCACCTCTGCATTCAGCCAAGGTTTTCTGCTTGAGTAGCTTTTAACATATCTCATGGTGGAGACGGTGTCTGTATCCTTTAAATTCATGTGATTAAAGTCTCTGTCCACTATGTAAAGAGCCTCAGGGTGTTTGCTCTGCAGCTAGCTGAGGAGATCATGGAGTTCCTGTAGAGCTTCATTAGCATTAGTATTAGCATTAAGGCTCCAGTATAGCTGTTCGTTGTGCAGCATGCCGCTCGACGCGAGCGTGCGGCGCGCAGGCAGTTCACAATATAGCTCAGCGTGAAGCTCCAAATTCTTGACATAATTTGAACAGCAGCAGGGCGGAGCGTTTGCCTACGGGACAAATTGAGGTCGCTGATTGGTCATTTGCTGACACGCCTACTGACTTGATTGACATGTCGGGTGGGAGAAAAAAATTCATTCATTCCTCCTCATCGGAGGAGGAAGCGAATGGTGACCGCTTCAAGCGATCACTTGACCTTTGGCAAAAAAACAAAAGAAAAGTCCGATCAGCGATGAAGAAGAGGAATTTAATACATTTGTATCCCATATAAAACAGTCCGCCCCGGGTAGTTTATTGTGAGACAACGCGTGCGCGTAAGCGGTCGTAAAATTTGAGCTTGGCGGTTCACGCCCGCGTTCAAAGGCTTGTGCTGAGGCGCTCGCACGGCGTGGCGCGGCGCTCGGCCCAACGCACAGCTATACTGGGGGCTTTAGAGTTAAAGGACAACACCCACCATGACACTAACAATTCACCATATTGTACAATTACAGTAATTTATTATTAGGTCTATTTTCATTTTTGCATTTGGGCCAGGCGAGGGTTAAAAAAAAAAAAAAAAAAAACCCACTCCCGAATGAATCCGGAAACCTGGCCGAAGAGTCCCGAAGGGTCATGCCTTTTGTTACATGATCTCCACCCAGAAGGCAGAAGGTAGGAGTGAGTTTCCATGGAGGTTTATGAGAGAGAGTGGTAGTTAAAACTGCATATTTCCTGCATATTTCCTGGTGCATTTGTGTGTATATGGACCAGCGCTCTGATTTTATTTATTATTTATTTTATAACACCGCTGCGGACCTGTTGCTGCTCTCATTCATTCTGCCCCTGAGGAGCGAGCCGCGAGCCGCGCGGTCTCTGGCTCCTCGTTCCGCTGGTCACCTTTGAAGTTCCTCGTGCCGGTGTAATTTGCTCCCTCGAGTGTATGTATCTGCTCTTATCTCTCGTCAGCCTTGTTGCGCAGCACGGGTCGGGAAGCACACGCGCGGGCAGAGCTCAGCTGCGAGGCTGGCTGCCTTTCTGATCACGGGGGGAGAGAATAAAAAGTCGATGCGGAAATGAATGAATTTGTCGCGATCAAACGAATTAAACTAGTATGTCTAAGTGGATGCTCGCTCAGAATATGAGTGAGCGACAGCAGGATTAATCAACACAACACAGGCAGCTTTAGGGAATATTTAAAAATGCTTCCTTTTTCTTTTCCTCGCTCGCTCGCCTGTAACTCCAAGGCGTCACTTTGGTGACGTGAATGCCCTTGTGAATGCCCATATATGGAGAGGGGCAGATTTTCCCGGAGCTGCATGCTAAAATCTGCTATAAATCATGAAATAACACATTTAGTGTTATTTCTCCACAATATAAGTAAACGCTCCTGTATTATTTTTAAATAAACTAATAAATATTAATGGCGATGCAATTTGAAAACATGGTGGGTGTTGGGCTTTAAAGATGTCGGCCAGCACCTTGCAGAGCTGATCGGTACAGTCTTTCAACACCTTCCTGGGGATATTGTCTGGGCCGGTTGCTTTGTGAAGGTTAATCCTCCTGAAAGTACTCCTTACTTCTACTGAGGTCATGCTGAGATGCTCTTCATCCGGTCGTGAGGTAAGTCTGGTGCTGGGTGGTCTGTTCGGGTCTTCAAAGCATGCATAGGACATGAGGGCATCAGGCAGTGATGCGTCTCTAGGGCACCGTTCACTCCTGCCTTTATATTCTGTTATATAATTACCGGTAGGCCCTATTCACATGGACACAGAGGGGGGAAACATAGTTTTTTTTCGTATGTTAATTAGAGGAAAAGATCTGCGTTGACATGGACGAATTCTGTGTTTACATGCATCCGAAGGAATCTTCCCTCGCCCTCCTGAATCCGCTGTATTGATGCAGTGATTCAATGGACCAACTCCCTTCTCACCACTGGTTACTTTCAAACTAACGAACAAATTTAAAAAAACACAACATGAATGTAACTTGTAACGCAACGCATTATAGAAATGTAGTAGTATAGTAGAAAGTACAGATAATGTAAAATGTAGTGGAGTAAAAATCGAAAGTACCCACGTTTAACTGTACTTAAGCAAAGTACATATACACAAAAAAAATTCTTAAGTACAGTAAGACAGTACGGTACTGTACTTGTATTTAGTTACATCCCACCACTACTGCTTCATGTTGCTGTGTTCACGCATGCTCATCTGCTCACACAGACTCATGTTCATGCTGCTGTTCAGCGTATTGTTTTTATTGTTTTTATGCTATTAATGCTTAGTGTATTTTTAGTTGATGTTTTTCTTAGTTCATATCTTAGATCGTATTACTGTTTATCTTTTACATTTTATTTTTGGATGTAACTGGGACCCTGTGTACATTATTTTGTACACCACATGTGGTGGAACATCAAAAAAGAAACTCTGACTCTCTGACTCTGACTCCAAGTGCCCCCCGCTGGGTAAAGGTAATGAACGTGTTAACTGAAGATACAGAACTTTTCAGAAATGAACAGCTGCAGGTTTTGCAGACACCCACTGTGTCCTAGAAACTAAAACATCAGCTCCAGTTTTACTATTTCTTTTTATCTTTTGAGTCTTACTTTATCCTGTTGTCATCAAACGTCCTACAACATTTGTGGACAAAGTGAAGAACAACTGCTGTTTTGGTCCCCTGCAGTGGAGCGAAGAGGGGAACTGAAATGACTGAAGTCTGCTATGTTGTGTGATTGATAACTTCAAAATAAGTGAGATACCAACTTCACTTTTGGTGTTTGGCAACATCTAGGTGTAAGAAAGGTCCCTATTAAAAAGTGGGTTGCAGTATTTCAAGATGGCTGCTACCATTTATTTTTTTATTTTTTTATTTTTTTTAAATCAACATTACAAACGTGTCTGCCAGGGGTATATTAACAGGTACAAAAGTAATAGTATTCAAGTATTAAAAAGAACAAGATAATTATTTAAAAAGGTACAAAATGTGTGGCTGCATGGAGTTGTAGGAAAGGTCCATCCATCCATCCATCCATTTTCTTCCGCTTATCCGGGATCGGGTCGCGGGGGTAGCAGCCTAAGTAGGGAGGCCCAGACTTCCCTCTCCCCAGCCACTTGGAACAGCTCCTCTGGGGGAATCCCAAGGCGTTCCCAGGCCAGCCGAGAAACATAGTCCCTCCAGCGTGTCCTGGGTCTTCCTCTGGGTCTCCTCCCGGTGGGACATGCCCGGAACACCTCACCAGGGAGGCGTCCAGGAGGCATCCTAACCAGATGCCCGAGCCACCTCAACTGGCTCCTCTCGATGTGGAGAAGCAGCGGCTCTACTCCGAGTCCCTCCCGGATGACCGAGCTTCTCACCCTATCTCTAAGGGAGAGTCCAGACACCCTGCGGAGAAAACTCATTTCAGCCGCTTGTATCCGAGATCTCGTTCTTTCGGTCACAACCCAAAGCTCATGACCATAGATGAGGGTGGGAACGTAGATCGATCGGTAAATTGAGAGCTTTGCCTTTTGACTCAGCTCTCTCTTCACCACGACAGACCGGTACAGCGCCCGCTTCACTGCGGACGCTGCACCTATCGCCTATCGATCTCACACTCCAGTTTTCCCCCATTCGTGAACAAGACCCCGAGATACTTAAACTCCTCCACTTGGGGAAAGACCTCCTCCCGACCCGGAGAGGGCACGCTAACCTTTTCCAGCTCAAGACCATGGCCTCGGATTTGGAGGAACTGATCCTCATCCCGGCCGCATCACACTCTGCTGCAAACCGATCCAGAGAAAGCTGTAGATCACGATCTGATGAAGCCAATAGGACCACATCATCTGCAAAAAACAGAGAAGCGATTCTAAGGCCACCAAAACGGATCCTCTCAACACCTTGGCTGCGCCTAGAAATTCTGTCCATAAAAGTTATGAACAGAATCGGTGACAAAGGGCAACCTTGGCGGAGTCCAACTCTCACTGGAAACGAGCCTGACTTACTGCCGGCAATGCGGACCAAGCTCTGCCCGAGGGACGCAGTCGAATGCCTTTTCCAAGTCCACAAAGCACATGTAAACTGGT
This sequence comes from Garcialebias charrua, assembly GCA_038048925.1. Taxonomy (NCBI): domain Eukaryota; kingdom Metazoa; phylum Chordata; class Actinopteri; order Cyprinodontiformes; family Rivulidae; genus Garcialebias; species Garcialebias charrua. The sequence continues at coordinate 22,769 of JBBPBX010033128.1, read as the reverse complement.
TGGGCAAACTCCCACGCACCCTCCAGGACCCTGCTGAGGGTGTAGAGCTGGTCCAGTGTTCCACGACCAGGACGAAAACCACACTGCTCCTCCTGAATCCGAGGTTCGACTATCCGACGGACCCTCCTCTCCAGAACCCCTGAATAGACCTTACCAGGGAGGCTTAAGAGTGTGATCCCCCTATAGTTGGAACACACCCTACGGTCCCCCTTTTTGAATAGGGGAACCACCACCCCAGTCTGCCAATCCAAGGGAACTGCCCCCGATGTCCACGCGATATTGCAGAGTTGCGTAAGCCAACACAACCCCACAACATCCAGAGCCCTAAGGAACTCAGGGCGAATCTCATCCACCCCTGGAGCCCTGCCACCGCGGAGCTTTTTAACCACCTCGGTGACCTCAGCACCAGAGATTGGAGAGCCCGACCCAAAGTCCCCAGGCTCCGCTTCCTCAGTGGAAGACGTGCCAGTAGGATTGAGGAGGTCTTCGAAGTATTCCGCCCACCGACTCACAACATCCCGAGTTGAGGTCAACAGCACGCCATCCCCACCATAAATGGTGTTGGTCGCGTACCGCTTTCCCCCCCTGAGACGCCGGATGGTGGACCAGAATCGCCTCGAAGCCGTACGGAAGTCATTCTCCATGGCCTCTCCGAACTCCTCCCACGCCCGAGTTTTTGCCTCAGCAACCACCCGAGCCGCATGCCGCTTGGACTGTCGGTACCTATCTGCTGCTTCCGGGGTCCCACAGGCCAAAAAGGCCCAATAGGACTCCTTCTTCAGCTTGACAGCATCCCTCACCGCCGGTGTCCACCACCGGGTTCGAGGGTTGCCACCACGACAGGCACCAACAACCTTGCGGCCACAACTCTGATAAGCTACCTCGACAATAGAGGCGCGGAACATGGCCCACTCGGACTCAATGTCCCCCGCCTCCCTCGGAACGTGTTCAAAGCTCTCCCGGAGGTGGGAGTTAAAGCTCCGTCTTACGGGAGACTCTGCCAGACGTTCCCAGCAGACCCTCACAATACGTTTGGGTCTGCCAGGTCTGACCGGCATCCTCCCCCACCATCGGAGCCAACTCACCACCAGGTAGTGGTCAGTTGACAGCTCCGCCCCTCTCTTCACCCGAGTGTCCAGGACATGCGGCCGCAGATCAGATGAGACGACAACAAAGTCGATCATCGAACTGCGACCTAGGGTGTCCTGGTGCCAAGAGCACATATGGACACCCTTATGCCTGAACATGGTGTTCGTTATGGACAATCCATGACGAGCACAGAAGTCCAACAACAGAACACCACTCGGGTTCAGATCAGGGGGGCCGTTCCTCCCAACCACACCCCTCCAGGTCTCACTGTCATTGCCCACGTGAGCGTTGAAGTCCCCCAGTAGAACAAGGGAGTCCCCAGGAGGCGCACTCTCCAATACCCCCTCCAAGGACTCCAAAAAGGGTGGGTAATCTGCGCTGCCGTTTGGCGCATAGGCACAAACAACAGTCAGAGCCCGTCCCCCCACACGTAGGCGAAGGGAGGCTACCCTCTCGTTCACCGGGGTGAACCCCAATGTACAGGCACCAAGATGGGGGGCAACAAGTATGCCCACTCCTGCTCGGCGCCTCTCACCAGGGGCAACTCCAGAGTGGAAGAGTGTCCAACCCCTCTCAAGGAAACTGGTTCCAGAGCCAGAGCCATGCGTTGAGGTGAGTCCGACTATTTCTAGCCGGAACCTCTCAACCTCACACACTAGCTCAGGCTCCTTCCCCACCAGAGAGGTGACATTCCATGTCCCAATGGCCAGCTTCTGTAGCCGAGGATCAGACCGCCAGGGTCCCCGCCCTCGGCCACCACCCATCCCACATTGCACCCGACCCCTTTGGCCCCTCCCATAGGTGGTGAGCCCATGGGAAGGGGGACCCACGTCTCCTCTTCGGGCTGTGCCCGGCCGAGCTCCATGGGTAAAAGCCCGGCCACCAGGCGCTCGCCAACGTGCCCCACCTCCGGGCCTGGCTCCAGAGTGGGGCCCCGGTGACCCGCGTCCGGGCGAGGGAACATTGTTTCCATTAATTGTACTCATCATAAGGGGTCTTTGGGCTGCACTTTGTCTGGTCCCTCACCTAGGGAAAGGTCATTGTTGGGAATTGGGTTGTTATGTAGAAGGTGTGAGAGAGACGATGTTAAGAGTAGGTGTAATTTAGGTGAATCTATTTACATAATAGTTTTAATTTATGTGAATCTATTTAAATAATAGTTTTAATTTAGGTGAATCTATTTAAATAATAGTTTTAATTTATGTGAATCTATTTAAATAATAGTTTTAATTTAGGTGAATCTATTTAAATAATAGTTTTAATTTAGGTGAATCTATTTAAAT
>JBBPBX010033127.1:13878-33447 GCA_038048925.1 Garcialebias charrua | reverse complement strand
TGATAAACATTCCTAGATCAGAATGCTTCCTTGCTTAGAACGCTGTTTGCAATCCTTAAATCGTGTTTTTAACACTGACATAGTAAATGTTATAGATATTTCCATAATGTCTTGCATCTCATTTCAAAGTCAAAAGTCAAAGTCAACTTTATTGTCAGAACTGCAATATGTACAGGACATACACAGGATTGAAATTGCATTTCTCTCTCAGTCCCTCGGTGCAACAGTAACCATTTAAACACTAAACAATTAATAAACAAGCATAAAATGAAATAATAAAAGTTTAGTACTGTCCTGAGTTTTTTGCATAGTAGTTTTTCATAGTAGTAAAAAAGTATAAAAAGTTTCACCAACACCAAAACACCAACATTTAATAAACATAATCATAAAATGAAATAGAGTGTAATACTGTCCTGAGTTTTTTCATAGTAGTTTTCCATAGTAGTATAAAAGTACAAAAAGTTTCACCAACAGCAAAAATGAAATAGAGTGTAATACTGTCCCGAAGTATAAAGTATAAAAAGTATATCTATAAAATAAATGAAGGTTCTGGCATTTGATATTTGTAAAGAGTGACAAAGCAGCATATGGGGTAAATGTACACAGTATATGTATGAGGTAGTTGATACATTTAGGAGGGTACTGGTGTCATTGGCAAAATGCCGGGAGCTGAGACAAGCAATTGACCTGAAGATGGGTCACACACTCTATAGCCATCAGCTCTGGCATTTCATTTGACTTGAGGCTGGGCAGGTCACAAGTTTATAGCCGAAGGTGCACTCCATGCACATATAAGATGTAGTTTACATTCAACCACAGAAAAGTGACTACTGTAATTGCTTGCATTTTCCAGTGGAATTGAACTGGGAGTTTTTTCGAGGAAACCTTCTGGGTCCCTCGAACCAGGGGAGTTGTTAGTGTTTTTATCTAGACTGACCCTGGGTTTTGAGCTGCTCAGAGATGGATTATAATCAAATTATTACCCGGTTCTGACTGGTTTAGACGGGGCCAGCAACTCTAAAAAGAGTCTCCCAGGGATTCAACATCCGTCAAGGAATAGAGTTTTTATTTTTCTTTACTGGCCCCTTGCATCATCTAGAAAGGCTTTTTATGCACTGTCTCTTTTTTTCTGTACACATTAAACCAAATAAGATCCAATGAGATCACACTTAGTCCATCTCCCTTGTCCACATGATAGGCTGTGCTCTTCTGTGAAGGAGGAGTCTTGGCCCTATGAATCTGTGATGCCATGGGATATCTGGCCCTTCAGGTTCCTGATCTTGAGTCGAATTGTATCAAAGCCAGCGCTGTAAACTGTAAACTTCTCCTACCTTGATTTAATACAATTGGTAAAGCTTAATTCACGTTTCCTTGATTTTTTGACAGTGTGAGTTGCTGCTTCTGAGGGAGGTCTGAGTCAGGGGGCAGCGTGGGCTGGATGCAGACCTGAGGTCCGAGATGAGGCCAGAGGCCCACAGCTAGCTGCAGTAGCTTGGGGCCCACATCGGCTCTCGATATAACAGCTTGGTGCCGGGACCTGCTCCCATCTTTAGAAGTGGTAGCTTGTTTCTTATTGTTTAATAGTGATATACAGTAGCGGCAAGTGACCGAGTTTGTGCAGACTGTACGAGCCAGCTATTAACATCTCATGAGGTAAGCATGAAACCTGTTAAACAGATTTTCTGCTTGTCCCTAAAGGACTGACAGGCTGCTCTGATTTCGGTCCTGTGCTTGCAGCTTAGTGACCTGAAAGGCAATTTTCATTCATTCATTCATTCAACCTTTATTTATACAGGCTAGCCTCAGAATGATATGTGATTTTGTGAATGTAATTAACGGACGTAAAATGTATACACGTGGCATCTTTTCGCTGGGGTGCGCAGGGGAACGAGCCGGAAGTGTTAGTAACGCCATTAACTGGAACTGGTCTGAGAGCATTTTTAAACATGCAAAACACTATTGTTTCCCTACAAATAAGAATCGTCCGATTGATTTAAAGCTTGTGCATACATTTTTGTTTGATTATTGACTAAAATTTAAGAATGGCGTGGTTGATTTTACCCTCATGGGAAGTTTGGATAAAGTAGACGCCATTTCCTGCATTCTGGTGTATTTTACAAAGGTTTATTACAGTAGATTAACATGAAACAAAAGATGTAAACTCATTATTGAAATGACTGCAAAGCGTTCGTAATGCAACACCGCTGCAGCTCTGTGGTGGGCGTTCACTTCAGGACAAATTGAGGTTGCTGATTTATCAGTTGCTTGATTATCAGTTATAAACATCAACATTAAAAGAAACAAACGTTTGAAATATATCAGTCTGTGTGTAACAAATTAATGTACAAGTTTCACTTTTTGAGTGGAATTACTGAAATAAATAAACTTTTTCCAGGTAGTCTTTGTGTTACGACGGTCTCGAGTTATGACGTTTCGTGGTTACGGCGCTAGCTTGGTTAAAACCAGACCCTTGTCCTTCACTTCGCTTCGTACTAGGGTCTGGGACTTCTCCCATAGACAAGGATTTCTCCGGTAGATTTTTGACCGGACCAATCAGAGAACAGAAGGCGGAGTTTTGAACGACGTCGACTGACGTCGTCAGTTAAAATGGCTGCCGCCACGAAGGAATTTTCAAGAAAACAAGGTAAAAAACTATTATTTCTTTGCTGAGAAAAAATATATTTCTTAGCTGACGTTATATCAGAAGTGTTCCTGAGCTTAACAGTTCCTAAATCAATTCACGAAATGGTCAAATCTGCTGGATTTAAATTGTTTCGGTTTGACATTTTCCAAACAGCCTCGGGTGCGCTACGAAAATAAATTATAAAAAATCGAATTTTATCTCAAATGTTTCATCCAGGCCAACAGTCAGTAAATTAGAGCCATATAATTACACACTGGTAGCAGAAAAAATATCCACCGAGTGGTTTCTGAGCTATTTATCTGAATAGCCTGGACCTCGCCAGGCTAAACTAACAAAACTCCGCCTTCTGTTCTCTGATTGGTCCGGTCAAAAATCTACCGGAGAAATCCTTGTCTATGGGAGAAGTCCCAGACCCTAGTACAAAGCGAAGTGAAGGACAAGGGTCTGGTTTTAACCAGGCTATTACGCAGCATCTCCCATGAAAAAAAAAAAAAATACAGGTAAATATCTATTTTGAAAAGCCGAGTTACGCAGTTTCCGGTTTCTGGTTTTACATCGTAAACGTAGCGGCGGAGGAATACTGCACTGTACTCTCTAAAAAAGCTAAGTCTGGTCCTCTGGACGTTCAAAAAACAAAACAAAACTGTACTGTGAACGCGGTTTTACGTCGTAAATGGATAGAGAATACGGAGGATGGACCGAGCGGGACGGCGGTTTTACATCGTAAACGAATGGAGAATACGGCCGGTGGACGGAGGAATACGGCGTGACCAGCATCCCAGTAGGCCATAACTCTTCTTTTCCCTGCATTATGGCTCCCAAATATATGTGTTTTTTGATAATTATGTAGGGTACTGTGTTAGGATAAGCTAAGTGCTTGGTAATACAGTACTGTACATATATATGGTGCAGTATGTACGTATATTTCGACTTATGTCAAAAATCGGTTTACGACGCCACGTAGGAACGGATCTACGTCTTAAGACGAGGATTACCTTTAGTCTAATTTATTATTTCAGATTTACTTTTAATCACTTTATGTGTGATTTACAAGTGTATTAAGTGCAGGATCATTTCTCATTAATTAGTATTTCCCACACCGGGGTCAGCTGTGCCTCATCCTCCTCCATGCTCCGCAGTAATTCATACATCAGACTGTACACAAAAGTGCAGGAACTTTTGCATAGTGCAAAACTTTAATTATATTTGTGTTTTTTAATAAAATTGCCCATGACTTTGAACTTTTAGGGGCAGAGATTTTTTAAGAGCAGAAGCAGAAATGCAAAGGAATGTTAGGCTGATTGGTAACTCTAAATTGTCCCTAGGGCTGTGTCTCGATAGACCTTTTACCAGTTGACGTCATCACGCACAGCTCGCCTGAAACGAGCGTTCTGATTGGACGGCAAAAAGCCCTAACCGGATTCAGGGGCTAAGCAAGGGGTCGATGAGCTTCGTAATGATAGCGAGTTGTAATTTAGAAGCTTGTTTTCTTAAAATAGTGAACAACCGCTGGTCAAAATGCCTGAACATTGTGCCGCGGACACGAGAGGAGGAAACCGCACGCCCATACACATTGTCTTAGACAGGGTTGCTTTTTTGGCTACAGATGAACCGTGCGCGCGGGGCTGCCTGGCCTGCACCTTCACCCAGCCAGGAGCCACTAAGTCCCGGCTACACCTGATCCAGTGCGCCCTGGAGGTCCAGAACCGGCTGGACCCAGCTAGGAGCCACTAAGTCCTGGCTACAGATGAACCGTGCGCGCGGGGCTGCCTGCACCTAAGTCCCGGCTCAAAAAATCATGCATTTACTGGTAGCTTAATGATTTTAGAAGATTCGGTTAACGGTTGGCTTATCAAACGTTTTGACATTCCACTCACCTGCTCTTCAGTGGGGCCGAAGGAAGAATCTCCTTGCATGTCGCAGGTCGAAACAGGCAGAAACCCCACACACGCAGCGGAGACCGAAGAACAACGCGGTCTCGTCGAACTAGCTAGCTGCTGCTAGCTTAGCAGCTGTCCAGTAGCATTCCGCTGCGGGAGATCGTTCTCCGCCCTGTCTGTTTCCCATATCCAAGATGTAATGTAGGAACGTAATCCACGGAGCTTGGATCATTAATGTCCATGCCAGATAAAAAACGCACACACGTTGATGCTTCGTGCCGGGGTGAAATCCTGCCTGTACCGGTCACCGGCCGGCGGTGGTACGGGTTTGCTCCACATCTTCCTTCTTTTAGTCGCTCTACTCGACTTTCCCAGAGGGACGTTGTAAAACGAACAAGTCTCACCTTCTTCTTTTACTCGTTGAAGTTGCCTGGAACAATTATAAACACAATAAAAGTCTTATTTCTCCATCGCGACCGTTGCCAGTAACGACAACGTACCCGTGCTTCCGGAAAATTCTGGAAAAATGCGAGTGCGCATGCGCGATGACGTCATCTGGTAAAAGGTCTATTCAGGGGCTGCATCCTCATGAGGACCCAGCCTAGCAGCTGGGCCGAGTAGGCCACGCACTCACAAGACCGGGTGGGCTGAGCGAAACTGCTGAAATGGGACGGTCTAGCCTTCAGGTTTGCCGGCCTTGAAGTGGGTGGGGCGTTCTCTTGAAGTGGGTGGGAAGTTCTTGTGTGCGCGCTTGGTGTGTGTGGAAAGAGAAGGGACGCCGCTAAAATATATTAGTTAGCTGAATACATGTATATATATTAGTGTTTCTGAGTTTACTGTTTGTTAAGAACTGATTACAAATCAGCTTATAAGGGGCGATCTGTTAAAACCCAGAGTGGACCTCCGAAACGCAAGTTGTCCATTAGCTCAGTTGGTAAATCAACTTGCGATTGGTGCAGAGATGCTTTTCTCGAAGCTGGTTCGAATCTCACTCGGTACGGTTAAAACTTATTTTACGTTTGTCTTTTATTGGATAAAAAAATGAGGACTGAGATTAAAAGGAAGGAGTTTGTGAAACTCCTTCTTTTCCTCCTTCTCTATGTAGAGTAATCCTTCAAATGCACAGACACGGCCACACGCCTCCTCCTGTCTGCTCCGGACCACGCAGCTAAATTACTCCACCCGAACAGGCAATGTGGAACCAAGCTGCACATGCATCTAACAGAAACTGAAACTTACCGCTTGTGTATGCTGACCTGCGTCAAGAGTGAGTCATTGACAGACGTGGTGGAGATAATCTAGTGATTTTTTTAAATAAACTTTTTTTTTTCTGTGTGGCCCGGTCCAAATTGACCCACAGCCCAGTGGTTGGGGACCCCGTTCTAAGACTACCTTGTGGTAGCCATTGGCCGTGATCATATAGTGGTTAGTACTCTGCATTGTAGCCGTAGCAACTCCGGTTCGAATCCGGGTCACGGCACCAAGCTCTTATCGCAAGAGCCGATGTGAGCCTCGAGCTACTGCAACTAGCCTTGGGCCTCAAGCCTCATCTCGGACCCCAGGCCCACCTCTAGCACACACTGCCCCCTAGCTCGGACCTCCCTGAGAAACAGCAACTCACACTATCAATAAATCAAGGAAACATGAATTAACTTTGACCAATTGCACTAAAATCAAGACAGGAGAAGGTTACAGTTTACAGCTCTGGCCAGTCCGATACACGACACGGGATCCTGCACCGGAAGGGCCAATGTCATTTGTCATAGGGCCTAGACAACTCTTTTCGCAGAAGGAGAGCACAGCCTATCACATGAGGGGGCCAGGATAAGTGTGGTCTCATTGGACCTTACATGATTTAATGTGTTGTGGTGGACCACTAGGGGACTCTACTCACACCCAGTGGATCAAATGTTTTACCGGATGTTTTATTGTGAAAGGTCCAGAGGACCGGATGTTGTATTGTGAAAGGGTTGATGAGCGTTTAGGCATCGTGCAACGTTCAAACAGTCCGTAGGCCTCCCCCTGCACATGGTGCCCAAGGCAGACGGCAAATGGCGACCATGTGGGGATTTCCGCCGCCTTAATAACATCACAGAGAACGATCGTTATCCCATCCCCCACATCCAGGATTTTTCAGTGCACCTGGCTGGGACCTCCATTTTTTCTAAAGTAGATTTAGTACGGGGGTACCACCAGGTTCCTGTGCATGTGGAGGATGTCCCTAAGACCGCTGTTATCACGCCTTTCGGCCTGTTTGAGTTTTTGCGCATGCCTTTTGGTCTTAAAGGTGCAGCACAAACATTTCAGCGGTTGATGGATTCAGTCCTAAGGGGTTTGTCCTTCGTATTTGTGTACTTGGACGACATCCTGGTGGCTAGCAGCTCGGCTGAGCAGCACTTGTCCCACCTCCGTGAGGTTTTTCAGCGCCTAGCAGCACATGGCCTGATTGTAAATACAGCGAAATGCCAGTTTGGGTTGCCAGTCATTGACTTTTTGGGCCACCGCATTTCTGCCAGTGGTGCTGTCCCGTTACCAAACAAAGTGCAGGCGGTGTCCAATTTTCCACAGCCCCAGTCTGTTAAAGCGCTACAAGAATTTTTGGGAATGGTTAATTTCTATAACCGTTTCCTCCCCAGGGCAGCACAACTGCTGCGACCGCTCTATGGAGCGCTAAAAAAGAAAAAGCCCAACGACAGTGTTGACTGGACACCAGAACGCCTACAGGCATTTGGTGATGCTAAAGCTGCACTGGCCACTGCTGCCCTTTTGGCCCATCCATCCCCAGCGGCACAAATAGCTTTGACAACAGACGCATCTGATGTTGCGGTGGGGGCTGTGTTAGAACAGCAGGTTTCCGGGGTTTGGCAGCCGCTTGCATTTTTCAGCCGTACGCTGCGGGACAATGAGCTGAAATACAGTGTTTTTGACAGAGAGTTGCTGGCGCTTTACCTGGCCACACGCCATTTCAGGTTTTTCCTGGAGGGCCGCCAGTTCACTGCATATGTTGACCACAAACCCTTGGTGTTTGCTATGTCGAAAATTTCTGACCCCTGGTCTGCTCGCCAGCAACGCCACCTCGCAGCGGTGTCTGAATTTACTACAGACATTCAGCATGTGGCTGGAAAATCCAACGTGGTGGCCGACTGTCTCTCCCGGGTGCTGATCTCTCCCGTGTACGTTGGCATCGATTTTTCTGCTATGGCTGCGGACCAACGTAGCGACGCAGAAATACTCGAGCTCCAGTCCGGGCCCACAGGCCTCGAGTTGGAGGAACGGCAGGTGAATGACGGAGGTCCTCTCCTGCTCTGTGATGTTTCTACTGGCAGGCCCCGCCCTCTGGTTCCAGTTTCATGGCGACGCCGCGTTTTTGATTCTTTACATTCCCTTTCTCATCCAGGTGTTAGAGCCTCGGTGAAACTGGTCAGTTCAAAGTTTGTTTGGCCCGGTCTGCGTAAAGCAGTTAAGGAGTGGGCAGCAGCGTGTGTCCCATGCCAGCGTGCTAAGGTTAACAGGCACACCAAAGCACCTTTGGAACCTTTCTCCATTCCTGGTCGGCGGTTTGACCATGTGCACGTAGACCTGGTGGGCCCTCTGCCTCCATCACAGGGTTTTACTCATCTGCTGACTATGATAGACCGGACCACCAGGTGGCCTGAGGTGGTTCCTCTGACATCCACAACATCTGCAGTGGTGGCCCGGGCATTTTTGTCTACCTGGGTTGCGCGTTTTGGCCCCCCTTCAGACATTACATCGGACAGGGGCCCGCAGTTTGTTTCTGAGCTTTGGTCTACCATGGCCAAGGGTCTGGGGACTAACGTTCACAGGACCACCGCTTACAACCCCCAAGCTAATGGTTTGTGTGAACGGTTTCACAGGTCATTGAAAGCTGCACTTCGTGCTGCATTGACCGGTGACAACTGGATTGACCGTCTTCCCTGGGTTTTGTTGGGTTTACGTACCGCAACCAAAGAGGACCTGAGCTCTTCCCCGGCTGAACTGGTTTTCGGTCAGCCTGTGCGCGTCCCCGGTGAGTTTTTACCTGAGGTACCCTCACCACAGTTCGCTCCACCGTTGCTCCATTTTTCCTCTCAGGAGGGCTCTTTCGTGTCCCTGGCCCGGTACACCATTGTTTACCGCAGTCATTTGTCCCTAAGAGTCTGGAGTCCTCTAAATTTGTTTTTGTCAAACACAATGCACACAGGACACCACTACAGCCTTTGTATGATGGCCCATTTCGGGTTCTTCAACCAGGTCCAAAACACTTCCTTTTAGATTTAGGGGGTCGTACTGAGACTGTCTGTATCGATAGGCTTAAACCAGCTCATGTTATGTCAGATGATCAGGTTGTTACGGCCCAGGCTCCTCGCAGGGGCAGACCTCCATCCACATTGCTAACGGACTGCGGTCCTCCTTCCAGAGACTCTCAACGACCATTGGAGCCCGAATCTTCTGCAGGCCCTCCTCGTCGCCCTCCGCTTCATCAGACTGGTTCCGCAGGGCCCAGGTTCAGCCGTTCTGGTCGTTTGATCAAACCTAAAGTTCTGGACTAGTAATGGACCTTACTGGGTGTTCTGGGGGGGCGTGTGTGGTGGACCACTAGGGGACTCTACTCACACCCAGTGGATCGAATGTTTTACCGGATGTTTTATTGTGAAAGGTCCAGAGGACCGGATGTTGTATTGTGAAAGGGTTGATATATAAGGTGGGTTTTGGGTGTTTACCGCCAGAACTGTAGGAGTTGATTAAAGTGTAGTTCTGCATCCCGTCTTCTGTGTCGTCTCTTCATCACCTCCTACAGTGTAAGGAAAAATGATACAGTGCATAAAAAAGCCTTTCTGCGTGATGCAGCGAGCCAAATAAATTATATTCCATGATAGATATTGAATCCCTGGGAGACTCTTTATAGAGTTGCTGGCCTATTTAAACCAGTCAGAACTGGGTCATAACTTCATTATAATCCCATCTCTGAGCAGTTAAAAAACCCAGGGTCAGTCTAGATAAAAATACTAACAAAGGTGTACTGTATTCTTGTCTGGTGATATTTAAGTGAAAAATATGTCCACCTTGGATTTAACCTTCTTTTGCCTTCAGATTTGCTTTAATTCTTCATGACGTGGTTACATCATGCTAGGATACATGTTTTCTGTTGTTGTTTTTTTCACCTAACCAGCTGTCCCTGAGCACTCAGTTGGTCCCAATGCAGTTGATTACCTTCTACCCCACTTAAAGTGAAACTAAACCCAGGTTGAGACGGTAACTCCTCCTTCCAAAATCTCCCTGAAAATGGGCGTGTCGAGAGACAAGGAGGGGTGGAGGTAGAGTTGTGCTTTTGTTCACGCCTCCACCTGCAACAACCTAAAACAAATTAAACCTCTAGCCAACAACATACACCAAGCAACAACAAAGAATAAACATGTAGATGTATTTATCCATTCCACCCATTCCATCCAAAACCAAAGGCCTAAAAAAATGAAAATGAAAATAAAAATAAAACCGCTTGTCAGGAGTGAAATGCAGCACTTCCATATAAGGTATGCACTTCTCATCTCTGCAGGGGATTGGCTCTGCTTGAACCACCTGTGTGACATCACACATGAGCAGACATGTCACACATGAGCGTTTGCACAAATAAGAAAATTAAGGTGTAATCCACCAGTTCAACCCATAGAACTACCGTAAACACATTTTTAGACCAAATATTGCCAAATATTGCCAATTTACACAGATATGCACAATTATGTGAGAATAAACACAGCCATAGTGCTAGATAACATTTTAAACACATTCTAGGGAGTTTATCAGCTAAAAAAAGTTAATTTTGGGTTTAGTCGCACTTTAAGACTGAATTTAATCACATCTTGAGTAGACTTTTGATATACACAGGACCTTACATCGTTTGAGTTAAAACTTAAGAAATATTGTGATCCGTGAACTTAGTAATCTTGTGTCTCTTGGCTGTGTGATCTACAGACTCCTTTGTGTCCTGTAAGTAGACAGTTTGAGTCCACTAGATGTAAGATGAGCAGGTGTTATCCTGACACAACCTTATAATTAATTAAATCACGGATTCTCTTCTTTTTTCAGATTAAACAATATATTGTGTGACCAGATAAGATATAAGTGACCATGCAACGTTAATTATATTTGACCCATCATGGAAATGCGGTCATTTATTTAACAGATCAATAAAAATAACATCATACATTTGCACGTGATTGATTGATCAATTTCCTATAAATTAAACATCAACAGATGAAATTGAGGACAACAGATCAAGTTATGAGATGGTAATTAACTTATATCTGCTGGCATTTTTAACATAGTTTATTGGCAAGAGAGGTTTAAAAGAAAGGAAGAAGGAAGAGAGGGGATTTATCTTAACCAGAAATGACACGTTCTCCGTGCGACATCCAGCTAAACACAGGTCTCCTTTAGTAACATTGACGACTCTTTACCTTGCAAGACGGTCAGTCAAGAATGGAACTTCTTTGACGTCCGAGAGGAGGTCAGTCTGGTTGCCTTTGCAGCTCTTCTGCGTCCGCCTTTGATCGACTGAAGTTACGGTAGTCCGGTTGATTTTCAAAATAAAATGTTCCTCAAAAGGAATTTCTATTCAAAGGTTTGAGCCTTGAGCTCGCTCGAATTTACAGCGAGCGTGCTGTAAATCTTTAGCTGAGGGACAAGACCTTTGGCTCATGGTCAATGTCCAACAACATCAGTCTCAATCTGAACTCTCCAACAGAACTGAAAAGTTTGAGGAAGTTTTAAAGAGGGCTTGACTTCAGAGTACTCACTCCTTCCTATTGGTTCTTCAACCAGGAAGTAGGAGGAGATTAGTTGAAGTCAAGAGGTTATTAGCAGTCAAGGAGAGAAATTTGTTTAGAGGGAAAGAGAAAAGACAGGCGCCAACTTCATGATTTAAACTGATTAACTGTCTTAAACTTCTAAACAAATATTGGAAGTTCATTTTCACCTGTCCTTGGCTTAGACAGAGTCTTTTGATTATCAAAATATTGAACAATAACAATGATCATACAAATAACACAAGGTATTCTTTGATTATATTTGAATTAGAAAAAAATTAAAGAGTCTCTTGGTGATTTAATTTGTGTCCTGGATTCAAATTAATCGGACAAACAGTGTTCAATGTCCTCTCTTGAAGGTGTTCCAAGAAAAGGTGTCTCACGGACAGTTTCAAAGAAACAAGGTGTACCACTGAGAGTTTTCAGAGACAAAGGTGTACCACTACAGTCCTAACAAGGAAACAAAGAACCCAAACATCTTCCTTCACTCAGCCTTCAGCCTGCCATCTGCCTACTCCCTTACACTTGTCCTGCCAAACCATTTACCTGGAACACCCTCCTTGAACCATGGAACCTGGAATCTTACCGTTTCCCCCCTGGACCTGATACACACACAAATAAAATGACAAGCACCCCAAGTAACAAGCACCCCTCAGTTTCCCCTCAGGTTACACCAAGTTATCATTTTTCTTTGGAGCATTGAAGGGAAGGGCACTCCATTGCGCTGACATAGGCTACTTAAACTCTTACTCACGAAATGCTAACTTGCAGATTTCCCTCACAGATTTATGCAATGTTTTTGATCACCCCCTCCAAGAAGAGGGCCTAAAACAAAGTAACCATTCTGCTGACCACTCAATCCATTTCTGCATTACATGTAGGCCTGTCATGATATCAAATTTTGCTGGACAATTAATTGTCTCAGAAATTATTGCAATAAACAATAATATTGTTTGAAATTTGATAATTACCTAGTATTTATTGCCAAATTAATAAGAAATGTAGGCTAATTTGTTTTGCATGTAGTATCTTTTTATGACCACCGGATGGCAGTATAAGACTGTTTGAACCGGAGGATGGATAGTGAGGGAGCGCGCAGCGTGACATGGGCTGTCTATCCTTCCTTTATTCGGTTGTCAAAATGGCGGACACTCTGTGTGGTTTGAGCTCTTTAGCATAGCATTTTTCACACAAAGCTTTTAATACAAAATGAGTAAACAAGTTTTCAACTTCTTTTTGCAGAGAAAAAAAAACTTTATACACGAAGGCACGAGTTTCAACCGTGAATTTTGGAGCTTGGACAAGATGGCGTTTTTTTCCCGAGGTCGGCCTGTTAACTTAGTTTGTAGTTTAGCTTCTCAGCTTAGCTGCTTTTAACAATCCAAAAATGCGATGTTGTATGGTTAAAATGGATTTTAAAGAGAAAAGAGAAAGGGAGGAGTCAGTGAAGAACACCGGAGTTAAGCTTTTTGTCATCCAGTGTCTTCAGTAGAGACACGAAGAAGCGATAAAGCCGATAAATGAAAATGAGGTTGATTATTTTCATTTATCATGCTTGCTGATTTATTGATTATCGTGATAGGCCTACTTACCGTATTTTCCGGTGTATAGGTCGCACCTTTTTATGGTTTTTTTCAAGGCCTGCGACCTATACACCAGTGCGACCTATTTATGGATTTTTTTTCATATTTTTAGACCAATTTTTGGCTGAGTTATGGCCCTTTTTCCCTGTTGCATAAAATGGTGCAGTACCAGTTTCGGCCACCAGGGGGCAGTGCAAGTGCAGTACCAGTTTCGGCCGCTATGATCGCTAAAGAGGCCTGTACCAGTATTCTGCTTTATTTACAGATTTATTTGGGTGTAGCTGTAACTGTCAAAGTGCATTTCAATCAGCTGCACCTCCAGATGCTGCATATTTCAGCTCACAGTCAGCTCCACCTCCAGATAATAATAATAATAATAATGAATTCCATTTATAATGCACTTTTCATTAATAAAAATCTCAAAGTGCTACAAAGTGTAACAAAGCAAAGATCAAAATGAAACAAGTGATAAAATCAAATAAAATCAATAATAATATCGACTAAGATCAAAGATAAAATCATGTGGATGCAGATTAGGCTTGCTTAAAAAATAAATAAAATAAAACAAGTGATAAAATCTAGTAAAATATAATAAAATTGCTGCAGCTATCCTGCACTGGTTTCCACAGCAGCTGCAACTCTGAGCAGATCACCTTCAGCTGCAACTGATTTGTCATTTATTAACAAAAATTAAAGTGAGACACAGTCTTACAAAAAAGGCAGCCAACAAACATTTTTTTAGGAGTCTGTAGTTTAATTTTAATGATGTTGGTGGTATTTACATTTTGAAATAAGCTGATTTGTAATAATTTATTAACAAATATCAAAGTGAGACACAGTTTTACAAAAAAGGCAGCCAACAAACATTTTTTTAGGAGTCTGTAGTTTAATTTTAATGATGTTGGTGGTATTTACATTTTGAAATAAGCTGATTTGTAATAATTTATTGACAAAAATTAAAGTGAGACACAGTCTTACAAAAATGGCAGCTAACAAATGTAGGTGCGACCTAGGTGCGACCTATACACCGGTGCGACCTATACACCGGTGCGACCTATTTACGGATTTTTCCAGTTTATTGATAAATATTAGACACTGCGACCTATACACAGGTGCGACCTATACACTAGAAAATACGGTACACGCATCATGAAAAAACCGGATGGGATGAAAAAACTTTGAAGTGTTTTTGTCAGTTCTCTTACCAAATAGCTCAAGGACAATCAGCCAAAACAGTAAATTATCTAAAAACTAAAAAAACTGTGCTAGTTTAAATTCTGCTGGATAACTTTTAAGGCATCAGAGTCTGATGTTTTATGACCTCAAAAAGTCAGAAATACACTTGTTTAACCAGCTTCCTGTGAGTGCAGGAGGAGTTTCAACCAATTGAGCCCATCAGTCCCAGCTTCTGTTCCAACTCAGAAAAAAACCTTACTACACGTCTTTCAACATTTCAAAAAAGGAAAAGTTTTACAACATACCTCAGACTAATCACCTGCATTACTGCTTTTAGCCAAATAATGATGTGAACGGATTAATGTTTTCACAGAAGATAACATTATCTGCAGCTTGTAGCGTGCTAACAGCGGATGTCTTCTAATTGTTGGAAACCTCCACAAGACACATTTAGACTCTAAATGCACAGCAGATCATACAAAACATCTGGAATATTCGCAGCACGTATTAACTGCCAATTTGAAAAAAAAAAAACTATTGTGAACAGTTCATAAAAATCCACACAGGGTTAGCTTGGAGCTAACAGCAAATACCTAAAGTTCCCTTATCAGTCTTGTCACTCGGTGCAACATATTGCTATGGGAATTGCGCCCCCGTGCGATTACCTGAAGGAATACATTCACGCCTTTACGGCAGGGGCGTCAGCGTTGCGCCAGAGGCCCCGCCCTCTGGGTACTTAAGCCGCTGACGCCCATCCATCATTCTCTTATTGCCCTTCACCTCGCTTAAAACCTGAACTTCGTGGGACTTCTCTGTTGTCGCATTGCTCGATCAGAGGTGAGCTTGCTCCCTACACTGAGCGTACAGAGAAATTTTTCCTACGTACTGCTGGGCTGGCGAAAGCTAGTCCAGCATTTTTCTACTTACCTCGAAGTTTTCTTCTCTCTCCGCAGCTGCTTCGCTCGACGGCGCTAACTGCGTTACAACACTCCCTGCTAACCATTAGCAAGCTGACCAGCGAAAGCAAGACGACGGAGAGGATGGCTTCAAACAAAAGGAAACTAGGAAAAGCCTCGACGCTTCTCGTCTCCGGACATGGCTCCCGAGAAGGGAAACGGAGGACAAAGACTCAGAAGAAAGCCAGCAGGACGACGAGCCCTCGCTCGCGCCCCTGCCCCAGCGGCTGCGGTTACTCCCTCTCGGCGACGGACACCACGAGGCATGTCCTGTCTGCTTAGGGATTCTGCACGCAAGAAAAGCGCTGGAATCCCCCGACTCCTGCTCCCACTGCTGTAGGATGCCGGCGGTAATGAGGAAAAGTCGCGCGGACGCGTTGGCTAAATCCATCGCGAAGGTCGCGGCGCTGAAGGCCGCGGCGCTGAAGGCCGCACGCTTCAGGAAGCCACTCGCTCCCGAGCCAGAGAACGTGGACCTGGAATGCAACGGTCAAGTCGGGGATGAGAACGTGTCAGACTCCTCGGTTCCTGTCAAGGATTCGACGCCCGAAGTGTCTGACCAAGACGCCGAGTACGGTTGCAAAGGGGAAAATGTGGATTCCTCTCAGAACCTGGTGTAAATACTATCGGAACCGGACGTGTCGGTCCCTGCTCTGTTCGACCTGTGCCATAGGGCGGCGGACACCCTACAGGTCGCGTGGCCAGACCCCACGCCTCACCAACAGGTTACAAGACTGGCGGGAAACTACTTCTATGCGAAGCAACAGCCGACGACGTCGCAAAAAATGCCCATCTTCCCGGACTTCCTCATGGAGCTCACGCGCTCCTGGGCGGAACCCGGAGCGCCCATGACGCTGCCACTATTCCGCCTCCTGGATGTAGCTGGAATGGAGGCCACAGGCCTCGCCAGAGCACCCCAGATAGAGGAGACCCCGTCGGCTCATCTGGCCCCTGCAGCTTCGGGGGCGAAGCCAGCGTTGCCCAGCAGGGCCTGCTGTGCTTCGGAGAAACAGCTTAAAAAATGCTACAAGGCTCAGGGCCTTGTGGCTCGTGCGATGAACGCATCGACCATGATGCAAGCGTACCTGGCAGAAAAGCTGCAGGAACTCCAGGTAACGACAAATGAACAAGCCGCAACGGAGGCCATGGAGGAGGCCCACCGTGCCTCTGACGTTGTGCTCCGCATGATGGGGACAATAGCTATCACGCAAGGCAGAGCAATGGCAGAAATGGTCGTCGCCCAATGCCATCTGTGGTTAACTTTATCTGACCTCCCGGAAAACCAGAGGTCCCCCTTCCTCCAGCACCCGATTGAGCCGACGGGACTCTTCGGGAGAGCCTTGGAACGCATCCAGGCCAGACTGGAACAAAGACGCAAACAGGCAGAAGCCCTCCGTGAGGGGCTGCCAAGGAAAAGCTTTGCAACCCCAAAGGAAGACATGCGTGACCTCCCACGGAAGAGACCTGCTGGCGAAAGTGAGACTTTTCAGCATCGGCCAAAGGCCTCTTCACTGACCTCGTGTGGAAAACAAATTTGGGCCTGATGAAACAGGACGAATTAATAATTTTACAGGTTTGCCCGCACACGCGGTACGGAAACCTGACCTTCTGAGCCCAGTCTCAACTTGTAAAAAACTATGAGGAGCTGGTGACATGTGTGCGCACACTAAACGTGACTCGCCTACTGTATGTGTAATCAAAACAAATACTGTTTCATGCATGTACAAAAATAAAAGTACCAAAGCACAGACTACCCTGGTCCTTGACTCGAGTCCCACTTTCATAAAACACAAACCACGTGGTCAAACTATGAACCGCAACAAGATACACGAGCCCTACCTGAGGTAGTCGGATCTCGCAATATCTTATGTTGGGCTGACCAATCTGCTCGAGGAAGCGCGAGAAGGGTCAAAGGTCACCCCTCCCGCACTCGAACATGACGAGCAGCAATTGGACATGCCCTCCAGGCTCATGGCGCACGTGCAGACCTGGAGGGCATGTCTACCAAACGAATGGGTCATGACGACTATATGTCGCGGGCTCAAGCTGCAGTTCACCAGGAGACCACCCCCCTTCACAGGGGTACTGCAATCAAACATTAACCTTGCGCGTACACACGTACTAAGGGAGTAGGTATTGACGATGCTGCAAGAGGGAGTAATAAGTTTTGTCCCGAAACGCAAACTACGCTCCGGCCACTACAGCAAGTACTTCCTGGTACCCAAAAAGGATCACTCCCTGAGACCGATTCTGGATCTCAGGATTCTGAACAAAAGAATAAAAACTTTTAAGTTCAAGATGCTTACACTGCGGCAGGTTCTCTAGTCTGTGAGACCAGGAGACTACGCATGTACAGTGGATTTGAAAGATGCCCATTTCCATGTAGGCGTGTGGAGGAAACACAGAAAATTCCTCCGTTTTGCTTTCAAGGGACAGGCTTATGAATTCAAAGCCTTATGCTACGTTCACACCGAACGCTTTTTGAGCAGCCAAAAAGCGCGAAACGCCTCAAGCTGGATGCATTGGACTGAACTGGTGTTCAGACCGGAACGAGAAGCAGCAGCGGCGGGGTGTAGGAGGAGTTTACAATTCAAAACTTACCCGATATCCCGACTTCCTCACTGACACTCCGCCAGGCAAAGACTGGATGGAAGCATACAGCAACTGTGAGTTTCTCCTCCATACTTGAACACGAATTTGCGGGTTGTTTCTGTGTCTCACAAACAATACGTCACACTTGCGCAACATCCGTCCCCTCGTTACCGCGTCACATAGCTGTGAACTCTCCCTGATTGGTTGTCAAGATGCGTTGAGCGGCGAAAGTTCAGATTGTTCAAGTCGAGCGGCGGCGGCTGCCGCTGACACCGCATGCACGGAAAACGCTCTGCCGCCCCTCCTGCACTGCTCAAGATGGATGTGACGCACCGCACGACCCCTAGAGGCACGTCCCCCATTGACTTTGCATGTAAACGGTCCGCTCCTACAGCTCAAAATGCGTTCGGTCTGAACGTACCATTACCCTTCGGTTTAAAGACGGCTCCTCGTACATTTACTAAATGTATGGATGCAACCCTGACCCCCCTCGGGAATCAAGGTTTCAGGGTTATGAACTACCTGGATGACCTCCTGATTCTGGCTGGAAGCAGAATACAGTCCCAGTCACACTCCAACAGGGTGAACTCTCACCTGGAGTCTCTCGGTTTTGTCATAAACCTACAAAAGAGTGACCTAACTCCATCATGGGTTACCGTATTTCTGGGAGTACAGATCGACACAGTGTGGCTCTCAAAGGAATGAGTTTCCTCGATTCGCCATTGCCTGAAAAAAATTATACTGGATCAGCGGGTTCCCATGAAAATGTGCCAACGCCTGTTAGGCCTCTTGGCGGCAGCCATACCGTGTATGCCACACGCATTGCTCAAAATGCGGGCCCTACAAGTATGGCTAAACCAACAGACACAACCCTCCCTGCTTGGTCGAGCAGGAAAGGTTAGAATAGGTTCAGAGTGCCTGAGAGCCCTGGAACCTTGGAAAGACTTGTCTGTCTTCACAGAAGGGGTCCCGCTGGGTCACCTCGTGTGGTCATCACGACGGACGCCTCAAAAACAGGATGGGGGCGATCTGCAGGAATCAGAACGCCCGTGGCCTATGGAATAAACAGGAAGCAAGATTACATATCAACTTCCTGGAATTGTTGGCCGTATTCCTGTCAGTAAAATACTTCTTTGGCAAAGGTCTGATTGCAGGGTAGCACATCCTGGTGAAATCAGATAACAGGACCATAGTGTCTTTCATCAACAGCGAGGGTGGGACAAGGTCCCGGCCCTCCTCGGACTGACGTGGAAGATGCTCACGTGGTGTGCTCCAAGAATCTTGTCACTTAGGGCGACTCATGTTCCTGGTGAACTAAATCATGGAGCGGATGCCCTCTCGAGAGGTCCTCTCTTGGCATCAGAATGGAGCCTGAATCCACAGATTGTGGAACAGGTCTGGTCATGATTTGGGAGAGCCTCTGTGGACTTGTTCGCTTGCAGAACTAGCTCGC
The DNA here is from genome assembly GCA_038048925.1 of Garcialebias charrua. NCBI lineage: Eukaryota > Metazoa > Chordata > Actinopteri > Cyprinodontiformes > Rivulidae > Garcialebias > Garcialebias charrua. Next base: position 14,360 of record JBBPBX010033127.1, on the reverse strand, counting down.
AGTGTGACCTTTACTTCTCTTTGAAGGAAGCAGATGCACCGTTGGGAACAGATGCTTTGGCCCATGATTGGCCAGCAGGGGTGCTGTACTATGCTTTTCCACCTGTCCCTCTGATCCAGGGTGACATTGGAATGTGTACGTCAGGGAGCCCTCTCCCTGATCCTGATAGCCTCCAGGTGGCCGCAGAAACCGTGGTTCCTGGAGTTGATCTCAATGTTATCAGGGATACCATGGCAATTGCCTCCTCACAGGGACCTGCTGACTCAGGCAAGTGGACAGCTTCTACACCCACATCCAGAGCTGTGGCGGCTCTCAGCCTGGCCTCTGAAGGGAACTGGCTGAGGGCCTAAGGCTTTGACTGCTTTATCCAAAAACAAACAGCAAAAACATACACAAGGGCATCCCTTGGTGTTTATGTTCGCTTAGGAGATGTTCAATGGGGGGTTCCTCTCTCCTTTAATGGTCTCCGACATCAGCATGGG
>JBBPBX010033127.1:0-11241 GCA_038048925.1 Garcialebias charrua | reverse complement strand
TTTAATGCTCCCTACCATCATCCAAATAAATCATGATCGTCACTCTGTGTCAGCTCTTATTGACTCTGGTGCAGAACAAAATTTAATAAGTTTGGATCTAGTCAGAAAATTGTCACTGCCCACTCTTGAAATTCCTTCCATTTCTATTGCTGGAGTTACTGGCAAGACCTTAGCCCGTATATGCAATAAAACTGTTAAATTACATCTGATAACATCAGGAAATCATCATGAGATGACAGATTTTTTCGTATTTGAGTCTCCCCGCACCCAATTGATCTTGGGTTACCCATGGCTTCAAGAACATAACCCACACATAAACTGGAAATTGAGAAGAATTGAAGGATGGAGCGATAATTGTTTAAAAAACTGTCTACACTCTGCCATCACCACCCAACCTCCTGAAAGTACACCTAAAGAGGCAACTGACATTTCCATGGTTCCCCCTGTTTATCACGACCTGGCTCCGGTGTTTGACAAACTGCAAGCTCTTTCTCTTCCTCCTCACCGACCTTACGATTGTGCAATCGACCTCCTTCCTGGGTCACCCTTGCCTGCCAGTCGATTGTACAATCTGTCGGGTCCTGAATGTGAATCCATGAGAAATTATATTGAAGAGTCCTTAGCTTCAGGCATTGTTCGCCCCTCCACTTCTCTTGTGGGGGCGGGATTTTTTTTCGTCTCCAAGAAAGATGGGACTCTTCGTCCCTGCATCGATTATCGGGGTCTTAATAACATCACAGTTAAAATAAATATCCGCTCCCCTTCATTGACTCCATCCACGAACAACTACAATCTGCCACTATCTTTACGAAACTAGACCTCAGGAATGCATAGCATCTGGTTTGTATAAAGGAGGGAGACGAATGGAAAACTGCTTTTAAGACCCCGCTTGGCCATTTTGAGTATCTAGTCATGCCATTTGGGTTGACCAATGCCCCTGCTGTTTTTCAAGCCCTGGTGAATGACGTGCTCTGGGACTTCATTGGTGATTTAGTTTTTGTGTATTTAGATGACATTCTCATCTACTCCAGGGATTTAAAGGAGCACATTCAAAGGGTTAGGACCATGTTACAGGGACTACATGAGAACCAACTGTTTGTTAAAGGGGAGAAGTGTGAGTTCCATGTCACCTCTGCATCTTTCTTTGGCTTCATATTTGAAGGGGGTTGTTACAGAACTGACCCAGCTAAGATTGAGGCTGTGGTAGACTGGTCAAATCCCGATTCAAGGAAACAGCTCCAGCGTTTCCTTGGGTTTGCCAACTTTTATAGAAGATTCATAAAAGATTACAGCCGAATTGCTTCTCCTCTCTCCCAACTAACATCTACCAACATGGTTTTCAAGTGGAACCCTGTGGCTAATGCCACATTTAACAAGCTCAAATCATTGTTTTCCTCAGCACCAGTTTTGTGCCACCCAGATCCCAAGCGCCAATTCATCCTGGAAGTGGATACCTCAGACTTAGGAGTTGGATCTGTACTCTCCCAAAGGTCTCCAACGGACAATAAGGCACACCCGTGTGCGTTTTTCTCTAAACGTTTATCCCCTGCTGAAAAGAACTATGATGTGGGAAATCGGGAGCTACTGGCTGTCAAGTTGGCATTAGAAGAGTGGCGTCACCGGTTGGAAGGCACGATAGCCCCCTTTCTAATATGAACTGATCACAAGAATCTCACGTACCTCAGGGATGCAAAGCGGTTAACTCCTAGACAAGCACGTTGGTCTCTGTTTTTTAACCGTTTCAACTACATCTTGACTTACAGACCCGGTTCAACATTGGCATAGGCAAGGGGGGTTCGGGGGGTTCGAACGAACCGCCCACTTTTAAAGGAGAAGTTGACAATGCTAAACTAATGTGCCTGGATAGCTCAATGGATAAAGCGTCTGCCTTCAGTCCCAAAGCTCGTGGGATCAAGTCCCGCATGGTACAATGTTTTTTTTTTTTAATTCATTCCAAATTAAAAAAGCACAAGAAAACTATTTACAAAACAGCAAGGAATAAAACAATGCATTAAATGAAAGGAATCAGACGAAGAAAATAATCTTATCTGCCCCTTCTCAAACTATTTTTTTTTTCAAACACTCGATTCAAACAACTAATTTTACATTTGTCTTTTATTGGATAAAAAAGTAGTTAATATGCCTGTGAAGAAAGAAGAATGTGTTAACCACAGGCTGTGGTTAACACATTCTTCTTTTTTTATCCAATAAAAGAGTGTTTGAAAAAAAAATAGTTTGAGAAGGGGCAGATAAGATTATTTTCTTCGTCTGATTCCTTTCATTTAATGCATTGTTTTATTTCTTGCCGTTTTGTAAATAGTTTTCTTGTGCTTTTTTAATCTGGAATGAATAAAAAAAAAAAAACATTGTACCATGCGGGACTTGAACTCATGAGCTTTGGGACTGAAGGCAAACGCTTTATCCATTGCGCCAAAGCTGGGGAACAATAGTCTGTTTAGGGGGGGGAAGAAAGGAGGGAAGGGGGAAGAAGAGGGGGAAGAAAGGGGGGAAGAAAGAGGAAAGTCGTGGGTTCGATTCCAGCAGTCGCCATGTCATTTTTTTGGAAAAAAATTCCCACAATTAATGTTTAAGTGTTATGAAGTAACATTTGGGTTTTTTGTATCTTGAAATTTTTTTAAATGCTTTTTTTGTACAAATAGTGTACCATAGTACCCCGGTACTCTAATTTAAAACACAACACTTTTTATTTGTCATAAAAGGCTTTCTTTTTAAAACTTTATTGATAAATTGCTTAATTAATTAAGCTTTTTCATTCTACTAATATATTCATATTAATGTGTTAAATTATACTGTATATTATATACTTGATACAGTATATTTTAATGTCCTTAATCATACCCAGTGCTTTTTTTAATTTTCACTGCAAAACAATGACTGAAACTAAAATATTCTTTTACAGTGTCTTTCCTAAAGTACTTTTTGAGTGAAGTGAATGATGTGTTGTTTCTAGTGTATGCTTAAAATTATTACCAATAATTCAGAATTAGCAGCAGCTAATATTTACTCACAGTAAAAGACCGGAGACCTTATCGGTTTCAAAGAACCAAATATTTATTCATCAACAATTAAGATAGTGAATTAAACATTTTTAGTTAGTCCAAAAACATTGTAGCATTTAGTTGCAACACCTTTCCACTGAAGTCTCCCATTTATTTTTCTTAAATCAAGAAATTTGTGGTTTGCTGAAGGAATTAAATCCTTTTATTTTATGGTTTGTAGAATTATTTGGTATACATAATGACAATAAGAATAAATATCTGTATTATCAACCCAAAACCAAATAAATAACACTCTGTACTATATACAATGAAACAGTTTGTGAAGTTATTTAAAATAAAGAAAATGTTTATGTTTTCTTTTTGATTTGTTCCAGCCACTGCTCTTTAGTGAGACTTTCATTAGAGGGACAGTGCATTTGCCCTCTATACTGGCTGTGTCCTGTTTCAGCAATTCTAAACTGCCCGCATTTTTTGCACGTGTTGTGCAAAACTCTGCGTGTCAGTTTTCGGGGTGCTCGCTGAGGATGGTTGGATGTTGCTCTGGGAGCTGGAGCAGGGGCCAGAACAGGAGCCGCAGCAGGAGCAGGTGGATGAGTGGCAAAGAAGGTGGAAACACTCTGATTCTGTAGAGTGACGCTTCACACTTTCCACCCCAGGGGTAAATTCCTGCCTCTTTTTTGGGGACCTAAACTTCCCAGTGTTCAGTTTATCTTGGCGCCGAGCAGCAAATACCACCCTCTGCTTGTCGAACTCCAGCAGGTTCTGCCATAAAGCAACAATGCTGCTCACCTAAACAGGGAAATAACACAGTTGAACACGAGAACACAGCAATGTTCAAGTGATTTGAGGAGTATGCATATATGCAGCAAGCTACAACACATGTCACTGACCTCGTGGTTGCTCAGCACCTGAGATGTCTTGTTCCTCAGCTCCACCAGATACTCAGCCAAGCTGTCCACTTTGTCCAGGCCTGGAACGCTTGACTCATCTAAACCCTAAGAAAACACAACCAACATATTAGTTAAATAACATTTTGTTGATGTTGTCTTTTATTTATCTACCGGTACTATTCTACAGTTTACTATGTATTCACACCTCTGAGATATGGCCAGCTATGGGAGGATGGTGGAGGGAGCAGGATGGGTGGAGGCGTCAAGCTGTGAGGTCACAGAGAAAAGGGCATCATCTTGAAGTCCTGATACCAGTAAGTTCAGAGCCTCCTCATCCACGAAGCCTTCATCTTCCTCTCCTTCACTTCCATCCACATCTTCCAGAAGATCTTCAGTCTCTTTCGAGTCAGGCTGTTGCCCGTCTGACTTAACAGGCAGTCAACACCCAGCAGCTCACCTATGGAAAAATAAAACAAACACAGATAGCAAAACAGTTCTTTACTCTTTATACATATTAGTGACTCAGACATTTGGAAATCTGCATAAATATGCCTCTTTAAAGAAGACAGAGAACTCCATGACATTAATGAATACATACTGCTGTACTCACAGAGGAAACTGTCTCGCAGGTGTGTGCCGGAGTCCAGGAAGATGGAGCAATGCAAGGGCTCCTCACAGCAGATGAAGAGGGACTCCTCTCAGAGGATGAAGAGGGACTCCTCTCAGAGGATGAAGAGGGACTCCTCTCAGAGGATGAAGAGGGACTCCTCTCAGAGGATGAAGAGGGACTCCTCTCAGAGGATGAAGAGGGACTCCTCTCAGAGGATGGAGACGGGCTGGGTGTTTTCCGGGCCACCAAGTTGGGCTTCAGTGAATCGGAAAGAGACCCACCAAAATGGGATTTAGTGAACTGAAATGACAAATGTACACTCATATAAAGTAAATAATTAAATGTGACTTTCCTCCCCTCCATTGATTACGGTGACATTCTCTACATGAATGCTCCTACAAGCACCCTGCAGATGTTGGATGTTGTCTATCATGGTGCACTAAGATTCATAACTGGCTGTGATTATCATATCCACCACTGCACCCAGTATTCACTGGTTAATACAGACTGAGGAACAGCTTCTACCCTGAGGCTGTTAGACTCATGAATAAATAAACAATAAGAATGATCACTGCAAAAATATCACATCATGCTGATGCTGATCTGTTTCTTGTTGCTGTGTTCATCTGTGAACATCTGCTCATACAGACTCATGTTTGTGCTGCTGTTTATAATGATGTTTTTCTACTACATTAGGGCTTAGTGTATTACTAGTTGATGTTTCTCTTAGTTAATTCTAGATGTTATTACTGTTTTTCTCTTGCATTTTGTTGTTGGATGTAACTGGGACCCTGTGTACATAATCTCGTTTTCATCACATGTACCACATGCGGTGCAAATGACAATAAAGACTCTCTGACTCTCTTAACTGGACATCATTAACTTTTTTTTTACAGGACATACACAGGATTGAAATTGCATTTCTCTCAGTCCCTCGGTGCAACAGTAACCATTTAAACACTAAAACACTGAAACATTTAATAAACATAAGCATAAAATAGTAATAGTAATCATCTTATTATTATGACAATTACTCATGTCTCTTTTTTGTTTATAGTGGCTTCACTTTACCTTCTGATAGAGATTGTGCCATTTGTTCTGCCTCAGGGCTGGTCACATCCACTCCTCATCTCCCAGAACTTTATGGATCTTTGGCTGGGAGCTCATCTGAACATAACATCAGAAAAGAGGAGAATGAAACAAAACAAAGAATTGATGTACTTTATACAGTTAATGATTACAGTCAATTATCTATATATTCATCCATCCATCCATCCATCCACCTATCTACTCATCCATCTCTCATCCATCCATCCATCTATATATTCATCCATCCATCTATATATTCATCCATCTATCCATCTATCTATCTATATATCTATTCATCCATCCATCCATCCATCCATCCATCCATCCATCAATATTATATTGATAATAATAGGTTACTACTATAAGTGAATGTGTCATTAAAGTTTGATCAAAAACGTGACATCATAATACCACTATTTTTTATTTAATCTATGGTCTACATTATTATTTTTAGGTGATGTGAAATAAACAAAAAAATACGACGTTTGTTTGCACGTAAAGATGTAAGAAAATATGAATGGATACTTACTGTAAGATAGTTTTTTTTAACTCGACAGGGACAACAGATCGATGAGAAATCCCTCTTGTGTAACGGGAGCAGGCTGTCGACAGCTAACTATACTGTATATTCCTCCAACACGAAAACAAAATCGTGAATTTCTTTTCTGTTGTTGTAGCTGCCATTGTTGTTTTGAATGAAAGCTAACTAGCTAGCGGAAGTCGCTAGCGGAAGTGGGCGTGACGTGGCGGAAGTGGGCATGACGGTGGCGCAAGGGGCGTGCGGATAGGCTCGTGACGGTGATTGGCTCGGTCCATTGTGAGCTCGGACGGGGGTGATTGGCTAGTTCCATTGTGAGGTGTCTCACTAATGGCTGCAGCGTCCATTGTGAGAATGGAGAGGTGCGAAGCTTATTGGAGGAGAGAAATGGACGAACGTGCGCCAGGTAGAGCTATCCAGGCACAGTAGTTTAGCATTGTCAACTTCTCCTTTAAAACGAACCGCCCCCCAAAAAATTCTGGCTACGCCCATGTTCAAAGAACATCAAACCTGATGCTCTCTACTGGCAGTTCACCTCCCCAGACAGTACAGAGACAGAAGAGAGTATCATTTTCCCCACTTGTGTGGTAGGAACCCTCACATGGGACATTGAGAATGAGGTACGTGAGGCTCAGAAAGATTAACCTGGCCCTGGCACTGGACCCCCAGGACCCTCTTTGTTCCCTCTAGTATGAGGGCCAAGGTATTGAACTGGATACATACCCATAAGTTTTTTTGTCATCCTGGTGCTTCTCGTATGATCTCTCTTACCAAGGCTAATTTCTGGTGGCCCAACCTCACCGACGATGTGAAGGAATTTGTAGCAGCCTGTCCCACTTGTGCTCGCAATAAGACTGGCAATCAACCACCAGCCGGTCTGCTACAACCCCTACCAACTCCTAGTCATCCTTGGTCGCAAATTTCGGTGGACTTTGTCACGGGTCTGCCCCCCAGTGGAGGTAACACCACCAGTCTGACGATTGTTGACAGATTCTCTAAGGCGGCTCATTTTGTTCCCCTGCCTAAGGTCCCTTCTGCGCTTGAGACTGCCCAGTTAATGGTCCAGCACGTTTTCCGACTCCATGGGATTTCCTCAGACGTGGTCTCGGACCGTGGTCCCCAATTTGTCTCCCAGGTCTGGCAAGCTTTCTGCAGGACGTTGGGGACCTCTAGCCTCACATCAGGACACCACCCGCAATCCAATGGCCAGGCCGAGCACTGTAATCAAGACCTCGAGACTACTCTTCGTTGTGTCGTCGAGAGTAATCCCTCGGCCTGGAGCCAGCACCTGGTGTGGGTAGAGTATGCCCACAATACACTTAAATCATCTGCCACAGGACTGTCCCCTTTTGAAGCCTCCCTTGGTTATGCCCCGCCGCTTTTTCCCAGCCAGGAGACCGACATCTCTGGCCCCTCTGTGCAACATCATTTTCGCCAATATCTACGTGTCTGGCGACAGGTAAGGCGGCTCTGACCCGGACGGCGGCCCGAAATAAAATGTTTGCCGATCGCCACCGTGCGCCAGCTCCTGTTTACCATGTGGGTCAGGAGGTGTGGCTCTCCACCAGGAACATCAACCTCAAGGACACGCCTAGGAAGATGGCGCCCTGGTTCATTGGTCCTTTTCCTGTTACCAAGGTTGTCAATCCTTCTGCTGTGCGTCTGCGACTTCCTCGTTCCATGAGAGTCCATCCTACCTTCCAAGTCTCTCAGGTCAAGCCAGTTTCTACGAGTCCCCTATGCCCTCCTGCTGACCTCCCTCCGCCTGCCCGGTTGATTGACAATCACCCTGCCTTCAGCATCAGGACTGTTCTGGACGTACGACTTTGGGGACGTGGGTTCCAGTATCTTGTCGACTGGGAGAGTTATGGACCTGAGGAGCAGTCGTGGATCCCTCGGTCCTTCATCTTGGACCCTAGCCTCATCACAACGTTCTTCAGGGATCACCCCGAGAAGCGTCTCAGGCTGCCTGTGGGCGGTTCTTGAGGGGGGTGCTGTGATGAGTTCCACTACCTGCAGCTCTACCTCCTGATTGGCCGCTGATTTCCACCAGCTGGCGGCCATCCATCTGATGAGGACCTTCCACTATTTAAGGCTGCAGTCTAGTGCAGTGTTTTTCAACCACTGTGCCTAGGCACACTAGTGTGCCGCGAGTGATCGTCAGGTGTGCCTTGGAAATTATCAAAAAAGCCCCCCATTTCTACAACCTCTTTAAATTTAAGACCACATTGTTGTGGTACTGTTCAGGTGTATTTTTGAAGACATGTTAAGTGCAATTTGAAATAAGAAATATAAAATTTGATAAAACTACATTTTTGTGTTTATTTCATTCCTATTCAAGACACTTTGATAAGAATGACTATATATTTAATATAGGCGGATACAGTGTATCTATGTTTACAATTTTGGTTGGTGGTGTGCCTCTGGATTTTTTCAATGAAAACACTGTGCCTTGGCTCAAAAAAGGTTGAAAAACACTGGTCTAGTGTGACTCATCGCTGGAGCATTGATTCCTGTTTAGGTCATCATGTCTCCTCGACTCCTGTTTGGTTCCGAATTCCTGTGGTCCTGGTTCCAGTCCTCCGTGCCTTGCCTTCCAGCCACATGCCCATCCAACCTGTGCAACTATTCCCCTGGATTCTGTCTTTGGTGATCTCGGGTGGATCTCACCCACACTCAGCACCTCCATCTGTAAGGAAACACAAACAATCACAATAGAACGCTGCAAGTAGACTCCACTGATCCAACTCTCTTTCCCCCAGGATCTCCAAGAGATGAACCACTGTAAATAATTGCACTGTAAATAATAAACATCACTATTCTTTCTAACTGTATCTTGTCCTTTCTGGTCTCGTACAACTCTGGGTTCCCCGCGTCGTGACATGAAACAGATCAGCAGCAACATGAAAAGATCAGCAGCAACATGAAACAGATCAGCAGCAACATGAAACAGATCAGCAGCAACATGATGTGATTTTTCACAGTGATTATTCTGGTTATTTATTCATGAGTCTAACAGCCTCAGGGTAGAAGCTGTTCCTCAGTCTAGTGGTCCTACACTTAATGCTCCTCAACCTCCTTCCTGAGGGTAGTGGGGCAAAAAGTGTGTGTACTGGTTGAGTGAGGTCCTTCATGATGCAGGTGGCCCTCTTCCTGCATCTGGATGTGTAAATGTCTGGAACGATGGGGAGACTGACTCCAACATCTTCTGTGCAGCCTTCACCACTCTCTGCAAAGCTTTTCTTTCTGCAGCTGTGCAGCCTCCATGCCACACGTTGATGCTGGAGCACAGGATGCTCTCCACTGCACACCTGTAGAAGGAGGTGAGGACTGAGCTTCTCAGACCAGCTCGTCTCAGCCGTCTGAGGAAGTAGAGTCTCTGATGACCTTTCTTGATCAGGCTGGTGGTGTTGTTGCTCCAGCTGAGGTTATCATTCATGTGTACACCCAAGTACTTGTAGCTGGAGACCACTTCCACTGCAGATCCTCTTATGTTCAGTGGGGTGTGGGTGTGTTTGTTCCTTCTGAAGTCCACAATCATCTCCTTTGTCTTCTTCACATTGATGTGAAGGTTATTCTCTTTGCACCAGCTCTCCAGGTGTTCCACCTCCTGCCTGTAGCTGGACTCATCATTGTTTGTGATGCATCCCACCACCGCTGTATCATCTGCAAACTTTACAATATGACAGCCTGGATGGGTGGCTGCACAATCATATGAGCAGAGTGAACAGAAGAGGGCTCAGCACACATCCTTGAGGAGAGCCAGTGCTGAGAGTTATGGTGGAGGAGGAGAAGTTGTGGATCTTCACGGACTGAGGTCTGTTTGTTAAGAAGTCTAGTACCCAGTTACAAACGGAGGGGTTTAGTCTAAGTGTGAATACAGTACAGTAGTTTGTCCATCAGGGTTTGGGGGATCATAGTGTTGACGGCAGATGTGAAGTCCACAAAGAGCATACGGACATAGGAGTCCTTCTGATCCAGGTGGGTGAGAGCAGTGTGGACCACAGAGTCCAAATGACGACCACAGAAGCATGCACGGAAGGACTTTTCACAAGATTAACACAGTAAAAACAATTATTTGTCTGCTGAAAATTATAGCAAACGTGTCTTAACGCTCCGGCAGAGCTCAGCGTACAGCCTGTACGCCACTCTACGCGCGCATTCTGTGCGCACGCGTTCACTGGCACAGCTCTGCGTTCGTTCTCGCGTTAAATGCTCGCGTTTTCGCTCCAAATTCTTGTCGCAATTTGAGCCGCTGCGCGCAGAGCATCTACCTGCGGGACAACCTGAGGTCGCTGATTGGTCATTTGCTGACACGCCTACTGAATTGATTGACAGGTCGGGTAGGAGACAAAAAAAAGGCATGAGCTGGCTGGCTACAGCCGCGGCTGTGTTTCTAAACTTTATATGTTAATTGATTGACAGGTCGGGTAGGAGACAAAAAAAAGGCATGAGCTGGCTGGCTACAGCCGCGGCTGTGTTTCTAAACTTTATATGTTAATAAAGAGTTCTAAAAAATAAAAACAGGGAGCCCTGGTACTGCAGCCCACAGCCCACCAGGAAATATTTAGAACGTCGCACAGCCAGGTAGGACATGAGTTATTATTCGCTCGTGACAAATTCATTAATTTCAGTCATGGAGTTAACGGAGGAGGAAGCGATTACCGTACTTGACTTTTGGCAAAAAACAAAAGAAAAGTCCAGATCAGCGATGAAGAAGGGGAATTTAATTCATTTGTGTAACATACAAAACAGTCCGGCGCCGGGCAGTTTATTGTGAGACAACGCGCATCGCGTACGCGGTCGTAAAATTAGAGCTTTGCGCGTTCGTGCCCTGCGGGGCTACGCTTGTGCCTCTGCATACGTACGGCGTAGTGCGGTGTACTGCCTTACGCTGAGCTCTGCCGGGGCCTTTAGCTTAACCGTTCCTTAATAAATTCACGTAATGGTCAAATCTGCTGGATTTAAATTTATTCGCTTCGAAAAAGTACAAGGAAAAACAACGAAGCCAACCGCGACACATTTACGTTTATAAAACGTCAAATTTTATCTCAAATAACTCCAACAGCTAACAGTTTGTAAATGTACATCTAG
>JBBPBX010033126.1:0-15328 GCA_038048925.1 Garcialebias charrua | reverse complement strand
CGGGGGTGGTAGCCGCGCAGCCACGCGCGGGGGGCGACGTGGGGCGCGGGGGGGGGGGTTTGAAGCCGCTTTATTTTAATTTAACCATTTTGTGTCGTTGCATTTAATTCTTTTCAAACTCAGAATATTTTCTAAATAACGAAATATAAGTTATTAGTGAAGGAAATTCCATCTGGATGACAGCAGACTGTCTGCTCGTAAATATACGACAGGTCTGGACCACACGTAGATTTTGTTCGTATCTGAAAAAAATCCTAGGATACGAAAACATTGTTGAATGTCACAAATGATCCTAAATCACTCGTACGCACAGTTTAAGAACAAATCCGTGCGTACGAACGGTTCGAATGATTGTATTGTATTGTATAAATTTATTCATTTCATATTAAAAACAATGACAATTTTAAAAAAAGAAAAATTAAACATAACATAAAATGAAAGGAAGCAGAAGAAGAAAACATTTCTTATCATATCTGCTCCTTATCAAACAATCAATTCAAACTATCAATTCAAACATAAATATACTTATTTGTAATACAAAATAATACAGTCTCATCAGAGATATACAGTCACATCAAAATATCTAATATAATTTGTTATATTAGAATCAACTTAAATGTAACTCTTCAATAAAATAGTTTTAATAATTTTCTTAAATATTAGTATGGACTTCACATTTTTACATTGTCCTCTAGTCCATTCCAAAGATCAATTCCTCTTATTGTAGTAGACCTACCCTTTAAACTGGTTCTAAACTTAGGTTTAACAAACATTTCCATTCCCTTTAAATTATAGCAACTAATCCTTTTCACAAAATAGGTTTGAATGTTAGATAGACACACAAACATAACTGGTTTGTAAGTGGCTGATAGGTAGTTATTGTAGATTTCTTGTAAACCTGTCTTAAAATGTAAGGGGTCCTGGACTTTGGTTGGGTAGTGGGATGGCTCGGAGTACCCGGCAGAAAATTTCCCTTATTTTTAAATCCAAAACTTGACATGTATGGGGAGAAGGCAGAAACCATCTGAGCACCATCCATCTGGTTCACCCACTATGTGAAGGTGCTGCTTATAAGACTAATGCTGAATCCTCACCAAACGCTTTTCGCGCAGCCGAAGCAGCCACTTTACATTGAAAGTCTATGTGGCCGCGCATCTTGGAGCAGCGGGGCGTGACGCGGCGCGTCTTCAGCATTTCAAGCAGCGCAGCAGCACCCGGCAGTCCCTTTTCACGCACGCGTGCAGCCGAGCAGCTGAGCAGCCGAGCAGCAGGAAGCAAGAATATTCTCGCTTCTGCTGCTCGCAGTGTCGCAGCAACCAATCGGGAGAGACTCTGCTATGTGATGACGCAACGACGACGTGACTTTCTGTGGACGAAAACAGCCTCCGGTAGGAAAACCTGGCATTTTTAAAGTCGCTGCTGTCCACTCCAGCGTACATCACCCCAAACATAAAAAAAAAAAAAAAACGTTTTAATCTCAACAAAGACTTTCAGAGATGCAGTTGTTACGGCTGGCTCGGGCCGAACACATTAAATGGACAAAGGACACAAGAAGGCAGAATGTAAAATAAAAAGGTTTTATTGGAAAACAGCCCGACTCCTCCCTCCAGGTGCGGAGTGCACCGTCTTCTGGCACAGGGCAACAAAAAGGGAGCAAAAATAGACAGACAAAAGTACAAATAAATGGTGGACAAGAGTGAGTCAGCCAAAAAGAATATAACGTCCCCAGCGTCGGCCCAACCCATAAAAACAGGGCCGTCGCAGCCTATCTGGAGACGGACTACCTGACCAAAAGGGGACCCTAGGGGTAAAAGAAAAACGATATAACTGGACTACCGATCTCACTCTGTCATTAGGCAAACCAACAAAAACTCCAAACAGCTCCAAAAAGCTCCAAAAGGCTCCAAACAGCTCAAAAAGCTCCAAACAGCTCCAAGCTCAATAATGTTCCTGGTTAAACCAGCTTAAACTAACCACACAGGTCAGCATCCCTGATCAATTATCATTAGCAGGATCCTAATGTCATCAATGCAGCCTTCAGCTACCCAGTGCACTAAGCACAACAAAAGTCAAAAGATGAGCAAACATTCCTAAGTGCATCAAGCACAGTCAAACTCCACAAGCAAATGAGCTGACACAAATGCAACTAGCAGTCAAGACCAAACATGAGCTAGTAGCCACTCTTTAAGTGCATCTAGCAGTCAAGACCAAACATGAGCTAGTAGTTACTCTTTAAGTGCATCTAGCAGTCAAGACCAAACATGAGCTAGTAGTTACTCACCAAGAACCTTCTAAACAGAAGATCAGACTTCAAGACAGGGGCGGGCGGAGAACACCCCACAGTACCCAAACAGTACTCAAACAGTACCCAAACAGTACTCAAACAGCTCAGCAATAAAGCAACCTCCTCTGAGCTCACAACACTCCGCATTCAAGCACAGTCAACTTGAAGTATATATAGGCGTGGCTCTCAGGTGTTCCTGGCTGAACACACACAAGCCTGATCATAATCAGACTAATTAACCAACAAAACTTGTCTGCAGTCAACATATACAAAAAACTGTAGGTGTCAGCATGGGCAGCTTCCTCAGGATACGTAACACCTCCACCACCAGTGTTTTGTATGGGTGTGATGTGGATGCCAGCTGAAAACATCTCACATCCGCACATGCAAAATAAATAGGACCCTAGAGAGCAACAATGTAGCGGTTGCAACAGACAAAACGGACTAAAAACATCATTAAAAACTAGTCCGCCTAACCGCTAACATAATCAATATCATGTTATCTTAAAATGTTTTAAAACCAAAAAGGCATCTCTGATCTGACATTAATTTGAAAAGCATTTGTTTTGTATAACAAACGCCATCATCATTTCTGATGAGGTCAGTCAGTGACGAAGAGAGTCGTAATTTCTCAGCAAACAGAGGGAAACTGTTCTCCTCCATCTCAGCACTGGACAGTGTTGGACAACTCTCTCCATTCAGCTGTAGCGACACCTTCTGGTCAACTGTAGCAGATCTGATTTCAGTTATTCTGAAAATATAGGAAATAGTGTCAGACAGTGAATTATGGTCAACATAAGAGTTCACTGTTGCACACCACACAGACTTAATAAAGTCATTTCCTGACTCATTTCCAGTTTCTTTTTGAGGCCATGGTCCCACATCATTCAGCAACAGTCTGCAGTCTGCAGTGGCTGAAAGGGAACACAAAGAAACAAGAGAACTTGACACACGTGTCTTGACAGTCAGGGGGGATCTGTCCTCATTTTCTGCTCTGGACAGCATCCCTGTGTCAGTTTCAACAGCTCTGCTCTCAGCCGCACTGTAAGCACAGAGACCGTTAGACACAGAATCATGAAATGAGAGTTGTTCAGTTTTAAATAACAATAGAAAACTGTCACTCAAGTCAACATCATCTTTCACAACTCCTTTGTTTTCTGCAGGAGCTAAAAAAGAACACAATGAAACAGGTGGAATTGTTTCTTCTGGATCCTCAGTTAAGCTCACTGGGACTTCTTCTTCAGAGCTAAATAAAAAACATTCACTCAGGTCAATGTAATGTTCCTTCAGCTCAAAGTTTTTAAGATCCCCATCTTTAACTGGGATTAAGTCAGATTCATTTTCATGTTTAATTTCAAGTTCAGTTACATGAAAAAAGAAGAAACTGTCACCCAAGTTAATGTCATCTTCAATCATCTCCTGAAGACGATGTGAGGACAGTAAAAGTTTCTTCTCCTCCACTGGAGTTGGTTCTCCTTCACAATTCATCATGAAGCTGTTGCTTAAATAAACATCTTCATTCTCTTCCTCTGGTTGATGTTCCTGAGGCGCCACCTTCTGTAGAAGTGTGAGAGGCTCACCTTCTTGAATGAAAGACTCTGGTGTCACCTTTAAAATGTTTTTCATGAATGCGGCGTCTTATATCAATGTTGAAGTGTTCTGCCACACTCAACATTTGTTCTATAGTGCAGTCAGCAAAGACCTGCACCGTGGGCTGTTCAATAAATTTCTTCAAATTGAACTCCATGATGTGAACACAAACAGCTTTTAAGCTGTACCCCTCTTCTAAAGACTTTCACTGTAAACAGCAAAATCACAGCTGCATTTGAACGCAGCAAAATCCAAAAACACACACAGCTGCGTGTTTCAGCTCAATCAGCAACTAGGAGCTGGTCCTGTCAGCTCCAGAGAGAGTGCAAACTACAGCACACAGCTGTCACACACCAAATGTAAAAAGGAGCAGTTAATTCTATTAACTGCTGTCCAAAAACACTTGGCTTCAAAAGACTTCACCACACTCTCAATATTTTAAGCACAAAACTCTCAATGTCTGCTCAAAACCAGAACAAACAACTCAATGTCTCAAAAATCCAGGCAAGGACAAGGATTCAAAAAATCCAGACAAGGAGCAAAAGGAGAAGAAGGATCCAAGATCCAAACAAGGAGTCAAAAAGGATTCAAGATCCCGGACAAGGAGTAAAAAAAAGATTCAAGATCCCGGACAAGGCGCCCAAAATATGTTACGGCTGGCTCGGGCCGAACACATTAAATGGACAAAGGACACAAGAAGGCAGAATGTAAAATAAAAAGGTTTTATTGGAAAACAGCCCGACTCCTCCCTCCAGGTGCGGAGTGCACCGTCTTCTGGCACAGGGCAACAAAAAGGGAGCAAAAATAGACAGACAAAAGTACAAATAAATGGTGGACAAGAGTGAGTCAGCCAAAAAGAATATAACGTCCCCAGCGTCGGCCCAACCCATAAAAACAGGGCCGTCGCAGCCTATCTGGAGACGGACTACCTGACCAAAAGGGGACCCTAGGGGTAAAAGAAAAACGATATAACTGGACTACCGATCTCACTCTGTCATTAGGCAAACCAACAAAAACTCCAAACAGCTCCAAAAAGCTCCAAAAGGCTCCAAACAGCTCAAAAAGCTCCAAACAGCTCCAAGCTCAATAATGTTCCTGGTTAAACCAGCTTAAACTAACCACACAGGTCAGCATCCCTGATCAATTATCATTAGCAGGATCCTAATGTCATCAATGCAGCCTTCAGCTACCCAGTGCACTAAGCACAACAAAAGTCAAAAGATGAGCAAACATTCCTAAGTGCATCAAGCACAGTCAAACTCCACAAGCAAATGAGCTGACACAAATGCAACTAGCAGTCAAGACCAAACATGAGCTAGTAGCCACTCTTTAAGTGCATCTAGCAGTCAAGACCAAACATGAGCTAGTAGTTACTCTTTAAGTGCATCTAGCAGTCAAGACCAAACATGAGCTAGTAGTTACTCACCAAGAACCTTCTAAACAGAAGATCAGACTTCAAGACAGGGGCGGGCGGAGAACACCCCACAGTACCCAAACAGTACTCAAACAGTACCCAAACAGTACTCAAACAGCTCAGCAATAAAGCAACCTCCTCTGAGCTCACAACACTCCGCATTCAAGCACAGTCAACTTGAAGTATATATAGGCGTGGCTCTCAGGTGTTCCTGGCTGAACACACACAAGCCTGATCATAATCAGACTAATTAACCAACAAAACTTGTCTGCAGTCAACATATACAAAAAACTGTAGGTGTCAGCATGGGCAGCTTCCTCAGGATACGTAACAGCAGTTCGGCTCGTAGAAAACCCACTCAAGTGTTAACGAGGCTCACAGCTGATTTTATCTGCCCAGTGTACATAAAAACAACACGGATCTGACCGGGAAGGGAGCCACACGCTCCTCCCACTGCGCGTCTGCAGACATGTTTGGTGGGGACAGACATCCGTTGACAAGCAGCAAACACAGAGCATTGGGAGCATTTTGATGCGTTTGGTGAGGATGAGGCATAAGTTTGTTGTGGCTCCTCGGACTGATGAAGTCTTTTGGATGAAAGACGAAACGTTTCAACAAAAAGAAACCATCCAGAGGACCTGACAACTTTTTTTTTTTTTTTACAGATTATTGAGGATGAACTTTGTTGTCTCCTTTTCATTATTAAACTAAACCTTTTATACAAAATCATTTGTGTTTTTTGTGTGGGGGGGCACCTGTCTTTATTTGTATTTTGAATACCGAGGATAAAACATTACATTCTCAAATGTGCAACGTGTTATGTGTCTGCCTTTGTGTCCTTGAGAGTTGGATTCTGTATTCAAATGAAGTTTGGTGGTGACTAATGGCATGTCCATTCCTGGCTATCCACAACATATCTTCTTAGACTGTCTGATTGATGCGGGGGTGGGGGTGGAGGTACATTACCGCTGAATAAAACATAAAACCAGATCACTGTCAGCAGATGTAAGCCACACAGGTTGGTTGACGAGACAGATGTTTATACGTTTGGGGCATTGACAGCTCCTTTACAAAGCTACAGCAGGAAGTGTAAACTAAAGACACAAAGAAGCTATAACTTGTAATTACAATGGACCCTCACCCCCTCCCCAACACACACACTGTTTGAATAAATATTCTCTTTGTTGGCATTCACAAGATTTTCAAAACATAAAATGGTCAATGAACTGCACGTTTATGTAGCACTTTTCTATCTGATCAAGATACTCGAAGCACTTTGCATCACAATCTGTGCCCTCATTTACTCATTCATACAGAACTCTACTAAATCTATACGAATAATAATCAGTGCTTTATCACATTCTTACACTGATGGGACACACATCGAAGGCATTTAGGGGTTCAGTGTATTGCCCAGGGACGCTTTGGCATGCGACTGCTGGTGTAATCGAACCCCCAACTCTCATATTGGAGGATGACTGCTCTAAGCACTCAGCCACAGCCACCCCCATACTAAAACTATACAGTACAGTAGTCCCTCCCTATATCACGGTTTGACTTTTGTGGACTCGCTCCTTCACAGTTTTTCAAAGTAAGATTGAACATGAGGAAAAAACTGTACATGACACATGATTGCCAACTTTAATACAGTATTACTCTCGTGATTGGGATAGTATTGTAAGGATGGCTCCATCCTGTGGCCATCCCTTGTCTGTGTACCTTGTGTCTCCTTAATTATCTAACCTGCACCCATCCTTGTGTTCCCAGGTGTTGTAATTATGTCCTGTCTTGTCTGTGCATATATAGTTGGTCTGTTAGTCCTGTCCCTTGTCGGCGCATCGTCTGGTAATCTCTTGTGTTCTCTCGTCATTGGTACACGTGAGTGTTTTTTGGCTGCCACGACAGCAGTTTGTTTCCTGTTATTAAAGTGATCGTTTTTATATAACCTCCTGGCCTGTATTTCTGTCTGCACCACTGGGTTTTATCTCACTCTCTGAGTAAATGCTGACAAGTATGAGATACTGTAAGTAGAAAGTTAACAACAAAATAAAAAAACTTTGGACAGTTTTCTCTCAATAAGCCTACACTGTATCCCTGCTCATAAGGACTACATTTCCCAGAAGCCAACAGTGCCCTGCCCAGAAACCCCATTTCCTTCTGCTGTAGAGGGAAAGATTTGATCTTATCGGAAAAAGGTTGGCGCTTGGTTCAGTGACTTTGTCGCCCAGCGGATGCAGAGCCGCATGGGACCCACTGGGAACCAGATCAGAACTAGAGCAGAACCGGACCTCCAGACCCATCGTTGAATCTGAGAGCTAGTAGCCAGCCCACGAGGACTTCCAAGTGGGACACGCACTGCTGAAGGTCCAGCGCTCCCTCGGGAGCTCAATCGGATCATCGGTCCTAAGCCAGCCAACCAACCCCCTGTCCCCCAATGTGCTTCGGTGCTCAAAGCCTGCACAGAACCGGACATCCAAACCCATTGGTGAAGCTGAGAGCCCTTAGCCAGCCTATGAGAACCTCTGGAACCTCTGAAAGATCTTTTTTGTAATACCACTATTCTTCCCCCTTTTCATATCTAAGATTATTATTCTGATAAGGAATAATATGGCCGCGCTGATAATCAGCTGTAGCTTCGTACACTTAGTCCATCTTCTGGACGACTGTGCGTACATATTCCCGTTGTACCTCGGTGCAATGTCAATAAAAATATTCTGATTCTGATTAAGAGTTTAGAACATTGATTGTGGGCTTTGCCGCTGCAGGGTGCAGCCGCAGAAACGGAACCGTGTCGGAGTGGAACAGAGTCGGATCGGAACCGAGAGCTGGTAAGTAAAATTTAGTAGCTACATACAGCGTACTGTATGTATATTAAAATGACGTAGGTTTAAGAGTTTAGGACATTGCAAGAGTGTGGGAAGGGTTTCTAAAACCTCAAGATGTATAAATACCAAAATAAATACAACATTGCTACTTTGTGGATTTTCACTTATTGTGGGGGGTGGGGTCTGGAGCGTAACCCCCACAATAAATGAGCAACTACTGTATAGTGTATACAGTCTGTTCCAATGATTTATTTGCTTCCATATCATGCTGAGAAAATAATAAAATGTGCATTTTAGCTTTGCTTTATACAAAAGCATGCCATCTCTGCAGTTTGAACATTGTGTGTGTTCCGTTGTGGTTCCTCTACATTTTGCTGCAGCACCTGCTGCCTTGTCTGTGAACGTTTTGTCTTAGCCCGTAAATATTGGCGTTTGAAAATTATAAGCAGAACATACAAAGTATTTACAACTACATGTTTATTTTTTATTCTTACGTGGCTCAGAGG
Organism: Garcialebias charrua; assembly: GCA_038048925.1. Lineage (NCBI taxonomy): Eukaryota > Metazoa > Chordata > Actinopteri > Cyprinodontiformes > Rivulidae > Garcialebias > Garcialebias charrua. The sequence continues at coordinate 6,709 of JBBPBX010033126.1, read as the reverse complement.
TAAACATCACACAATATGGTACACAGTGTTCTGTCTCTCCACCCACCCCCCCCACACACACACAAAAGCTCATATCCATGAGAAAACATGATATTTTAATATGTTTTCTAAGTCTAATCTCCTCCATTTCCTCCAACATTATCATCTTTATTAAATCCTCCACGGCCTCCTTGTGCACACATCTCTGACCCATTTTACGTTTCACTGTTTCTTTGTTTCCTCTTTCTTTTCCCATCATCCTTCTTTCCTGTCTTTCATAAACACCTGCTATTTGTTTGGTCATTCTGCTGGTGGATTCCCACTAACGTTGAACAACTGATTTCTTACAGACTTAAAGCAGATGAGCAGCTGATGTTAAGTACACTACTACTGAGTACACTTGAGCGCCGGCTAAGTACACATCAGACAGACACCTTCAAAGTGCAGGTTCATCGGCCAGGGCACTGAAACCAGTCCTTAACCAAAGAAATAAACCCTTCTCTAACTTAATCAGGAAAGGCAGTCAGCAGAATTGAGTGACTTAGATTGTTTTAGGGCTGAAGGGAGGAATATTAATTTATCTCTACCATTTTTGCTTCATTAGAAGGCAGATGAAAGATAAAAAATAAGCCTTTTCAATTATTAAACTGACTTTCTGTCTCTTCTCGTTTCTGCAAAAATCACTGCATCATAGTACAGTTCATGTTTAGTGGAAGTTAGAATGACCAACAAAATATGACAGCGAACTACTCAACCACTTTGTTTCATGAACACTGTGACAGAGAGGTTGGCTCTTTCTTTAATAACATATGCAAAAGTGATCTAAGCAAAAGGTACAAGACGATGTACAAAGTAATTCAGTTCAAGTTTTATTGTCATTTCACCACATGTGGTACATGAAGTGGAATGAAACTGTGTACTCAAGGTCCCAGTTATATCTAACAATAACAAAAATATAAAATGTAAAATGGACATAGAGTATTTTTAATTCAAAGAAATACCAATGCAATGCTAAACCATTTTTATTAAATATTGTCTTAAAAAAATCAGTCTAGTCATTAAAAGGCGTTCAATACAGGATCAACTGGACTTTATTTGTTGCAGAAAACGTTTCGACTTCTGTCCAGAAGTCTTTTTCAATTCTGAATGGAAGCTGTGAGAACGAGAAGTTTTATACAGGCTTACAAGTCACGCACCAACATATGAAATTGGAAACTGAAAAAACACCACAAATTAACTAACATGCCCATTCTATTTAAATTGACAAAACGACACATCCCAGCTTAAAAGGGGGTTTGTAACACATACATGTAAATTGAAAGATCACACCTAACAGTAGGAGGTTCCCTTGAGGTCTCTGGTAGAAGACACAAAACTGTATGTAAATTGACATTTTCAGTTTCCAATTTCATATGTTGGTGCGTGACTTGTAAGCCTGTATAAAACTTCTCGTTCTCACAGCTTCCATTCAGAATTGAAAAAGACTTCTGGACAGAAGTCGAAACGTTTTCTGCAACAAATAAAGTCCAGTTGATCCTGTATTGAACGCCTTTTTTGATTTCATCATGTCCTGGACGACTGAGAATCTTCACCAGCATAGTCTAGTCATTAGTTTAGAGCAGGGGTCTGCAGCCTTTGGACTGAACCTTGAACCTGTGGATCAGGATTATCACTGTGAAAATAAAATAAAAATCCCTATAATGCCACTCGATTGTTGATATGTGCTGCTGATCTCATGCTGCTGATTTATTTCATGCTGCTGTCTTCATTCGCACTTGTCTGCTCACACAGACTCATGTCCGTGCCGCTGTTGTTCTGCGTATTGTTTTTGCACTATTAAGTGTTTAGCGTATTCTTAGTTTAGAGTATTTCTTAGTTCATATCTTAGGATTTTATTACTGTTTTTCTTTTATAATTTATACTTTTGTTGGATGTAACTGGGACCCTGTGTACATAATTTCGTTCCACCACATGTACCACATGCGGTGCGAATGACAATAAAGAACCTTGACCTTGACCTGTGGCTCTGGAGCCGCATGTGGCTCTTTAGTCCCTGATCTGCAGCTCTATGAAGCTTTGACCAAAACTTTTAGGAAATTTAGTTGGTCTGGTTTTTATACCCACAACAAAAAAGGATAGTTTTCACTGTTTTTTTGGTTCAATTTTCAAACGTTTGAGTGACACTACTATATCTTGCTTTATTACTTCAAAGTGGGATGTCTCCTCACATAAAAGGCCACAGGTCTGCAGAGTTCAGTGTTTTCATTTTCATCTAAAGGGATAAAAAAGTTTTTACTTCTTTAAATCATAGACTAATATTTTTGTCCCAAAATGTAAAAAAATATCCATCCAAGGTGTACCCCGCCCCTCGCACTGTGATTGCTGGATATGGGCACCGGCGACCCCCGTGACCCAAAAATGGAAGAAACGGGTAAAGATAATGAATGGATGGATGTAAAAAATATGAATAACTGTTGAAATTCATTGATTGCTAGTTTTAAAGTGTCACCCCATTGGTCAGAAAAGCCATGTCCAACTACCTCAAAATGGCCCATGAGCCACCAGTTGATCATCACAGGTTTTGTGGCTTTGGCCTCTTTTTTAAATTTTTTATTTAATGAGTGAAGGAGCAGAAATGGCTCTTTTGATCAAAAAGGTTGCAGATCCCTCGTTTAGACTATATATTTTTAGGACATAATTATGTTTAAAAGTAAAACAAAAATGAATACAGAACTTTATAGTACATTAAATAATTTTCTGTGAAGACATCTATTGATTTTTAAAAAGAAAAACAACTTTGTTTTTGTTTGTTTTACTTTTTAAAAACAATACTCACAGAAAAGATGTAAAATATTAACATGGATTTGTTTGTTTGGCTTTTTTTTCTTTACCATGTCGATGTGAGAAAACTACTTGTGATTTTATACCAAGCATAAAATGTCATGTATGGGAACTTAATGCAGTTTAGGTGTTCAGTTTGCAGCTGTGTAAAAGAGTTTGATTGAATTCTGTTATCTTCATCTTAAATGAACTGTTTTGATCCATCCATTAAAAGGACCTTTTTGATGTTAAGGGATTTCTGATGTAAAACGTTTGATGTTTAATTTGTTTGAATGAAAAACCTCACGGTCGTGATGAAGAGAGTTACGACTTGGAATTTAGTCACTCAACCATCCATTACTGCAATAGTCTTGAACTACAATTAAAGTTTAAAATTGTACATTTCTTTTAATGGTGCATTTAGAATATCAATCGCAAAAAAACCCCAAAAAACAGTGTTTTAACACAATGTGACTGGGCAAATCCTCCCCGGATCTCATGAGGTCGTTACATTATTATTATTATTATTTTTTCTGGTGTAGAATAATAATAGACAACAACCTCATGGACTTAATGAGCTCTGTAAAACACTACAGCTGACGAGACTTACAGATGACACAAGCTCTTTTTAGATCACGTCAGCGTATCTGCTCTCCTGACCAGGATCTGTAAAACTTGGGCACTATCCTTGGTGCTGAATCTACTTTGTAATAACTGACTTATAAGTAAATAATTGAAACATAATTTTTGTTGGACATTTCTTTTGATCTTTTGGAACAAGTGTACTTTTGGAAGATGGCATTCATCTATAAATTAATGACCATTCTTTATAAGGATAAATCTGATAAATGCATTATATGGATGGATGAGCTATATCCTTTGGCCACTGTGGCAACTGTACTGTTTCACTTATGATCAGTTTAATGAAACATAATGATTTGATCATATGCAACGAGCGCCAGCTCATTGTCACACATCTGAAACTTATTCATTATAGAATGCAAACTTTGAATAATTTATCATACAAAATAAACATAAAAATATATACTAACACAAACAACAAGACTATAAATGACAATAACCATTTAAAAACTTCCTTTTTAAATGGTTTTATAAAAGGGAAAAAAACTTCCTTTTGGTGATAGTTTTGCGGGTTAACATGTGATTTACGGGCGGCCGTGGTGTAGTGGTAATGGCAGTCGTCTCCCGATCGGAAAGTTGGCGGTTCGACTCCCGGGATCCGCACCATGTGTCGTTGTGTCCTTGGGCAAGACACTTAACCCTGAGTTGCTCCCGGTAGGACTGGAAAGCACCTTGCATGGTAGTCTGCCGCCACCGGTTTATGAATGTGTGTAGCATTCAATATATGTGTAGCACTTTGAGATTTTCAGTAATGAAAAGTGCGTTATAAATTGAATTAATTATTATTATTATTATTATTTATTTAATTATTATTTTTTGTCTACAAAATGTCTCAGAGTGGTTTACATGGATCTAGTAGATGAGTCATGATTTCACCATTAGGAATATATTTAACTCACCCACACGTCTTAATATCCTCTTGGGCCACATTGTCCTTGAGGCTGTCTTTTGTTTTCAGGGTCTTTTACACAACCTGACTACAGCAAACACTTAACTGCAGCAGCTTTTAAAATTGTGACATTAGACCCCACGGCTGAGGACAATGGCCCCTTTGATATAAGCATGTGTGTTGTGCTTCTTGCTTTCACTGCTGCCTTTGAAGATGGATGCCGGTGAAATGCTAATTACCCTGGGCCACAAGGCCGAGCGTGTGCACAGTTCAAAGGCTGAGCTGGGTGCAGCTGAACCTCAAAGCTGTTTGGCCAAAGCTGTTCCGCTCAAAGGCTCTTCGGCTACTGAACAAACTTCGCTCCCCTTCACTGCCTGCGTTGCACATCCACAAAATGTGGGTACGACTGTCTGCATGCACGGGAGTGGGGACTCTGGGTCTTTGTGCTTTTTGTAATCATAATGAAGTGAGAAGCTCTAATCTGTGGTTGTGAGTCGAAAGATAGTTCAGCGATGACGCTGCACATTTAAAGGCTACATGGTGTCTTCTTTGCAATCCTTTTAAAAGTAATTCCAGCTCCTCATTTTCAGAACCTTTTGTCATTCATTCATCATCGTTTTAGTTCCAGTGTTGGTCCACTTCCTCCAGCTGCTGATGTGTGCACAGCGGGATGAACGGCTACGACTTGAAGCTGCGCTGCACTGCAGCAACTGTGCGTCCTGGGGGAGGCAACAAAGTATGACAGGTAAATAGAGGTCACTATCTGAAGGAGGATAACAACAGTCAAATCTGCGGCACACACACCAACCCTGTCACCGCGGATGATTAATGCAAGGTGTCGGCTTCTCGAGTGTTTGCATTCGAAGGGGATGTTGATGTATCGCCCACAATTGCAACGTTCCAACAAGTTACCGCTGAATGGTTTTTCATTGCTCTTGACAAAATGTGCACGGTTGTGTGTTTGCGTGTGTGTGTTGACTGCACTGCAAAAAGGATGTGTGGTACTGGCGTTTCCCAACACTAGACAGAGCATTGCTGTGTCATCAGTCACTACGTGGGGATAATTGCAGCAGTTTGGTTGTGCTGACAGTTTACGGTCTGTAACCGTTCAGGAAAGTCACTCTACAAGAGCAAGGCACAGGCGTGAACACACAGAAAAATAAATAAAAACCACACAGTCATAAAAAATAAAAACATGAAGGCTCTAATAATGGTAAGAAACTGTCTATTTTGTATCATCTGTGCTCCCTTGTCTTGTAAATATGGGGTTCATAAAATAAACTTCCTCACATGGGTTCTGCATTTGTCTGGTGTATGTATAATTTTATATTTTCTCATAGTTTCAAGAAAAGCAAAATACACCTGCTTGTCCATCAACTTGACTATCAGATGAATCTAAAGAGTGCATCAACATAAATCCATCTCAAACAGAACAGTTTACCAGTGAATAAATTCTAATTTAATAAAAACTGAATAAACCACATTTGGAGGCTTTTGGGTTTTTGTTTATTATGCAGTCAAATCACTTTCTACTTCAAATCATATTAGGATCAATTCAATCAAATGGCTTGTTTAATGTTTTTTTTAACTCTACAACCAACACATGCTCACACACCAACGAGTGCACGTGAGCATCTGAATAACAAAGATATAGATCATTAGACATTCAAAAATGTTGACAGAATCACACCATAAACAATGACTACCTGGTTTAGGGAAAACAAAACTACACAGCTAATGTGTCACATTTAACTGCTTTAAGAGAAAACCCAAAACGACAAACCATTCAAATGTTTAAAAGCCTGAAACAGTAGTACTGCTACTGTTTATTGTAAAAGGACTGAAATACAAGTACTTTGTACAACATGGCAAATCATTTTACTTGGACATGAAGCTTGATGCTTTTGAGATAATCATGCACATGTTTGGGGGGGGGAGGGGGGGAAGACAATAGGACAAAACTAGGAGTTATTGTCCTAATTGACCCATGACCTCTGTACTGACTGCTCTGTTAGACCAACTTTTTATTCTTTTTTTTTCACTTTATTTCAGTAAGCATTGCTGAGTGACCCCTGCACCACCATCTTCATCTTTCGGCTTTTCCCTCTTCAGGGGTCGCCACAGCGAGTCATCCTCCTCCACCTCACTCTGTCCTCTGTATCCTCTGTCCTCACTCCAACTACCTCCATGTCATCTCTAACTGCATCCATAGATCTCCTCTGTCTTTTTCCTGGCAGCTACATTTCTAACATCCTTCTACCAATATACCCACTGTCCCTCCTCTGGACATGTCCAAACCATCTCAGTCTGGCCTCCCTAACTTTATCTCCCAGTTGTTCAACCTGTGCTGTACCTCTGATGATCTCATTCCTGATTCTT
>JBBPBX010033125.1:13273-33448 GCA_038048925.1 Garcialebias charrua | reverse complement strand
ACTATCTGTACACACTCAACTGTCTCACACAGTCTGCTCAACAGATCTTAAGATTCATTTTACAGTATTTAGTTGTTTTAGGAAACTACACATGCACTTCAGTTTTTGTGGTGGTGGATTTTGTTGATCTATATTTTGTGCAGACTTTTTCAATCTAAATAACAGATCATTTTTTATTTTTATACTAGGAGACTGAATACTTTACTAAATAAAGTAATTTCGGTAAAATGACCCCTTGTAGTTTTTTAAAATGTTATATAATACTGCAAAGCAACATGTTAAGCTAATTTTGTCAAATAAATACATTTGATTTTTTTAATTATTTTTTTGGTTATATCACGAAATTTATCGTTATCGTGATAATACTCTGAAATATCACGATATAATTTTTGAGCCATATCGCCCACCCCTACTGGGGGACATTAATTCTCTGCATTTTTCTCATTGTACATGTGAGCACACGTGAAGCAGAGAGCTGCCATCTAAGGTGCTGGGGGGTTAAAGGCCTTGCTCTTTGGTCCAGTGTGGAGCTGTGTGGGTGTTGCACCTTTTCCACCCACATTTTAATGTTGACGGTCTGTGGAGTTGAACCGGGGTTGACCAGCGACTCTTTGTTCACAGGCCCACCCTCTCTAACCTCTGCGCCACCAATCGTCACTTTCGCTTCTCACGTTTTTAACTCAGGGCTGTTAGAGCTGTAACCTCTTGCTCCGTTCGTTCGAGGGACGTCGTAGTGTTATTACATCCATCCATGTTTTCTTGCCAGAGTTTTTTAACACTTCCAGCAGCATTGCATTTGATTGCCTTTGGATGTTAGCTTCAGTAGCTAAGCTAGCAGCACTCGGCAGTCCGTACTTTTCTTTCCAGATATCTTTAAGAGTTTTTTTGTCTTGTGTTTGCAGACATTTTGTCCGAATTCATCCAAGTTTGAACACTTATTGTTGGATTTCACATTTTTATTTTCTGGAAGAGCTCTCTCTCTGTGTCCACCGTGTCACCAGAAGTCTCGAGTCTGAAAGTTTGATTTAACTAAACCTGAGTTTGTTTAAGCCTTAACAAAAACAAGGTGACACACTTCATCTTGTTAGTAAATAGAAAAAAAATGTAGCCTCTGACTCTGAAACAGTATTTTTACGTAGCAGATCCAACATGTTGCTCTGTTTAATTAGTTTTAACAGGTGTGTACCTGCGCCCCCTACAGGTGCTGCTGGAGAAGTACGGGTACTCTGAGAACTTCCAGCTTGTGGACAGCCGGCTGATGATCTGTACGGTCTCCTGTCTGTTCGCCATGCTGGCGCTGGTCTGGGACTACCTGTACCCGTTTCCTGAGTCCAGACCGGTCCTGGCCTGCTGTGTCATCTCATATCCTTCCACTGCTGCAAGCTGGCCCGGCTCTTTCTCACCCGGCTCTTTCTCACCCGGGTCTTTCTCACCCAGGTCTTTCTCACCCAGGTCTTTCTCACCCAGGTCTTTCTCACCCGGGTCTTTCTCACCCGGGTCTTTCTCACCCGGGTCTTTCTCACCCGGGTCTTTCTCACCCGGGTCTTTCTCGGGATGTTTCTGCGTTTGCTGCAGTAAATTAGTTGTTACCACTAGTAAATAAAAGGAAAAGTAACTTAAAACGTTAAAAGAGAACCGAGACAACCCGGAGCTGAAATAAATATCAGAGAGATGATGTGAGGAATTAACATGCATCATGATGATGATGAAAAGTGTGTGTTCCTTAGCTCCTCTTCATCACATACTTCATCATGATGGGCATTCTGACTCTCTACACATCTTATAAGGAAAAGAACATCTTCCTGGTGGCTCTGCAGAGGGATCCGGCCGGTATGGACCCGGACCACGTCTGGCAGCTGGCGTCCTCCCTCAAACGGTCAGAAATTTCATACTGCACAGAACATTTCAAAAGAACCTGTTAGACTGAACATGTTAGACTGAACATGTTAGACTGAACATGTTAGAATGAACATGTTAGACTGAACATGTTAGACTGAACATGTTAGAATGAACATGTTAGACTGAACATGTTAGACTGAACATGTTGGACTGAACATGTTGGACTGAACATGTTGGACTGAACATGTTACAGTGTAACAGGTTCATTGCAACATGCAGGTCGCTTTCGTAAATGAGCCCATGAGGTTCAAAAGATTTACCTGACTAAATAAAGGTTGAATGAATGTTCAGTGTAACAGTTACATGTTGCAATGAACATGTTGCAATTAACCTGTTACGCAATGAACCTGTTACACACTGAACATAGACTGAACATGTTTCACTGAACATATTAGACTGAACATGTTTCACTGAACATATTAGACTGAGCATGTTTCACTGAACATATTAGACTGAACATGTTTCACTGAACATATTAGACTGAACATGTTTCACTGAACATATTAGACTGAACATGTTTCACTGAACATATTAGACAAAACATGTTACACTGACTATGTTAAACAAAACATGTTAGACTGAACATGTTAGACTGAACATGTTAGACTGAACATGTTATGCTGAACATGTTACACCTGTTACACTGAACATAGACTGAACATGTTTCACTGAACACATTAGACTGAACATGTTAAACGGAACATGTTAAACGGAACATGTTAAACAGAACATGTTAAACAGAACATGTTAAACAGAACATGTTAAACAGAACATGTTAAACAGAACATGTTAAACAGAACATGTTAAACAGAACATGTTGCGCTGAACATGTTGCGCTGAACATGTTGCGCTGAACATGTTGCGCTGAACATGTTGCGCTGAACATGTTGCGCTGAACATGTTGCGCTGAACATGTTAAACTGAACATGTTGCGCTGAACATGTTACGCTGAACATGTTACGCTGAACATATTAAACAGAACATGTTACATTGAACATGTTACAATGAACCTGTTACACTATGTTAAACAGAACATGTTACACTGAACATATTAGACTGAACATGTTACACTGAACATGTTGCATTGAACCCGTTACACTGAATATGTTAAACAGAACATGTTACACTGAACATGTTACGCTGAACATATTAAACAGAACATGTTACATTGAACATGTTACAATGAACCTGTTACACTATGTTAAACAGAACATGTTACACTGAACATATTAGACTGAACATGTTACACTGAACATGTTGCATTGAACCCGTTACACTGAATATGTTAAACAGAACATGTTACACTGAACATGTTACACTGAACATAGACTGAACATGTTACACTGAACATGTTAAACAGAACATGTTATGCTGAGCATGCTACGCTGAACATGTTGCACTGAACATATTGTGCTGAACATGTTATGCTGAACATGTTACACTGAACATGGTACGCTGAACATGTTTCGCTGAACATGTTACGCTGAAGCTGAACATGTTACGCTGAACATGTTGCACTGAACATGTTACGCTGAACATTAGGGGTGTAACGATACACAAAACTCACGAGACGAGACAAATTACAGAGTTTGCGAGAACGAGACGAGATTTTAATATTAGTTCAAGAAAACTTCAAAGATCGGTTTTATGCCGCAAAAAGGCTTTTATTCTGTTTTAACATGTATTACAAACTCAACTGATGTCTTCATTTTACTGATTGAATCTCCTTAGACCTTAGAACGTTCAACTTTGTTTAAAAAAATAGATATTCACGCAGGACTTTCCAAAAATTGAACATAAATATCCGCATCAGCACTGAATCTGCAGCCGTCACTCACCAGTGTTGCCAGATTGGGCGGTTCACCGCGATTTTCCTTCTGACTTTTGCGGGTAAAGAGTGCTTTGGGTGGGTGGGACTCTATCTGGCAACACCGGTCACACCGGTGTTTACACGTGTGTCTTTACATTCGGGGCAGCGCCGGGACCCTCCATCAATGTAGAGGCGTCTGCGGCACCGGGACCCTCCATCAGTAGTTGGGGCGTCTTCTATAGCAACTTCATCCGGCGAAGCCATGCTGTCCGTGACGCTGACTTGCTAGGGGCTGCTAGCATTAGCGACTCGCGAGACAACGTTACCTCTCAACGAGAGATATCGCGGGAGTTTAATATCGCGAGATCTCGTCTCGTTACACCCCTACTGAATATGTTACGCTGAACATGTTAGGCTGAATATGTTACGCTGAACATGTTAGGCTGAACATGTTACGCTGAACATGTTGGACTGAACATGTTAGACTGGCCTATCGAAATGCAACACAAACACACTGCCGGCTGCTGTCATAGCACTAACCTAGAGACGTGCAATACAGAGGCACCAGGACACACACTGTTGTACAGAACACACTGTAGATTCAAACAAGCTACACAAATGTGCTGCACCATAACAGAACTACACATCCAGCTGTTCTGTCAGAACTACACATCCAGCTGTTCTGTCAGGTTTCTGTTCTTTACTATTTGTGTTGACCTTTTCTGGAGCCCTGACCGTGTTCCTGATGTTCTCCAGCTTTGATGATCAGTACACCCTCAGAGTCTCCTTCATCGATGGAAAGACGAGGAACTCGAGAGACGCTGAGTTCACCAAGTCGGTGTCGGCGTTCTTCGACGAGCACGGGACGCTGGTCATGGACCACTTTGAGAAGAGCGTCTCCAAACTGCACGACACGCTGGCCGTGGACAAGAAAACTAAATAAAGGTGGCCGTCTCCTCCTGCTGCAGCTTCTTTGGTTTCAGTTGGTCTCAAACATCAGAACCAGTTGGGTTCACATCTCTGATCCAGAACAAGCCGGTTCTGTCTTCAAATTTCACTTGTTTTTATTAGTTTGTTTGCTCTCAATGCTGGCGCCCCCTGCTGGAAACTGACCGGTCCAACTCCAACCAGGTCCAACTCCAACCAGGTCCAACTCCAACCAGGTCCAACTCCAACCAGGTCCAACTTCAACCAGGTCCAACTTCAACCAGGTCCAACTCCAACCAGGTCCAACTTCAACCAGGTCCAACTTCAACCAGGTCCAACTCCAACCAGGTCCAACTCCAACCAGGTCCAACTTCAACCAGGTCCAACTTCAACCAGGTCCAACTCCAACCAGGTCCAACTTCAACCAGGTCCTACTCCAACCCGATCAGCACGGACTCAGACCAGCAGTACCACGATGCTTGTTTCTCGTCCTTGTTGCAGTTTAGTTGTTGTTTTGTTGGTTCACTGCAGGATCCACCCACACTTGGTGATGTCAGATTTTATTTAGGGTGGAGCTTCAGGTCGCAGATTATTTGGGGCGGAGCTTCACGGGTCAGATTACCAGTTTAGGCGACAGCTACAGGTTTTGTTTCAGAAATCATTTAAAAAAGCTGAACTCTTTGTTCTTTGATTCCTGAAGCAGAAAATATAAAAATATCTTAAAGTTTAATTTCTTTTTTTTTCTTACCTAAACCTTGATTGTTGGCTGAAGGTTCACCTCCAAAGAAGAACCCGATGGACCGAGACAAACTGAAACCAACGAAGAAGAAGCAGGAGGACTATCATCATCATCATCTGTGAGACACTGTTGTTCCAACAGGACCTGAACTCCTCAGCAGTTACAGAACAGTTCTCAGCCCGACCCGTCTCCTCTGGTTCTGATGTTTAAGTGAAGCGGCAGTATTTTTATGTTTCAGTTTCAAAAGATTAAAAAGTTTCAGATTTTTCAAATCTTTTTAGTTAAATTGTACAAGAGTTTCATCTCAAACCAAACGTTTCAGAGCGCCGATTACAGTAGGAGGTGGTGGGCGGAGCCACAAGGTGCAGGAAGTTTGTCATTTCCACAGTGATGACATGTTAAAAAACCACACCGTTCTCCCTCCCAACAAACCACACCTGGACAAGCAAACGAAAATAAGTTTGAACAGAAATGGAAAGAAAGTTACCTGGGCAGGGATTTTTCTTTGTTTACCTTCAGTAACCATCTTTTGTTTTTGTGTTAAACTTCTCATTTCCTGTTTTTGTGTAAGGTTTCTGTTGAATCAGTTGAGCAGATGTCAACAAATGTTTGTTTTTGTCAGTTTGTGAAAATATTAAAGTTGAAAACAAATGAATGGATTTCCTAAATTAATCCTCACTAAACTCCAGGAAACTTTTTTTTTTTTCTAAATAAATATAAAGATTCGTCTGGAAAGATCTTTGAAGACTCCAGCTGCAGTAACTCTGTTCATCCAGCAGGTAGAGCTCTGCTTCTGTTCACCTGAGCAGGTGAGGCTCAAGCACAGACTCCAGGGAGGATTCTCCAAACCACAAACACTGTTAAAGCAATGCATTTTTTAAAAATCGTTATTGAATCTCAACTGAACAGATTTTTTCTCTGAAACCTTAGTTAAAGAATTTGTCGGTGCAAAAGAGTTTAATCATAAACTGTTTTCTTTGAAAATCTTTGCTAAATGCTAACCAAATGTAAAGTAGCATCAGAACTCAAAAGAGCGATGTTGAAGAGATCATTCCTAAAAGGAGGAAAATAGTAAAGTAAAACAAATTAAACATTACAAAATCAGCATTCATGTTAATGAGCAGAACGTTTTAATTCATGAGCAATAAAAACAGCAAAGTTAAAATGGCACAGCTGGATTATTTATATGTTAATGGGTTGTCAGATTATTCAAATATATGACGAGGAACTGAACTGGAGAGAAGCAGACTGCTAAACCCTTCCTACCTGCAGCCAGGTGTGAAACAAACATTAAACACGAGACATTTTTCTCATTTCACAAGTTTCGACAGATTTAACCCTTAGCAAAAAGAAGTATACTTGAAGTATACTTTATCTAGTATACTTGAGTATAAGTATATAAAGTATACTTCTCAATGTGTACTTGTAGTATACTGTAAGTATACTTCATTGTACTAAATTGGGACAATTCTAGTTCATAAAAAGTATACTCTAAGTATACTAGTAGTACACTTTTTATTAGACTTCCAATGTACTTATAGTGTACTTCAAGTTCATATATTAGTTTATTGAAGTATACTAGTGGTACACTTTTAATTAAACTTCCAATGTACTTATTGTGTACTTCTTATCCATATTTTAGTTTATTGAAGTATACTTAAAGTATACCACTAGTATACTTTTCTTTATACTCCAAATGCACTTGTTATATACTAGGAATGGGGCCGATCCGATACCAGCATTATTTACATATCGGATTATCCGATCAAACCTGCTGATATTTACGATACTTGATGTATGTCAGAGAGCACATATATTGCACCATACTCTGTGACTTCTTTCTTAACATTGTGTGAGTTGAACCCAAAGAAGACACTCTGAGCCTCACAACAGGTAATACCCAAACTCTAATAGCATACAAGAGGCAGGTCTATATCACAGACGTCCTTCTGACTCATGGTGCAGCTCGGAACACTAAAATACTGCTAAGCATTATGGGAAATCAACACAGTCCACTCCCCATTTTTTAGTTTTGTTTTTGGTTGTTGCACTGAGTTGTAATTCTTGTTGGCTTTGATCAACGGATACAGATTTAAACTATAATTGAACACTAATATACCGCTAAGCATTATGGGAAATCAACACAAACCACTCCCCATTTTTTTGTTTCGTTTTTGATTGTGGCACTATGAGTTGTAATTCTTGTTGGTTTTGATCAACAGATACAGATTTAAACTATGCATTGAATTTACATTTATAAATTCTTCTAATGTAGTTCATAAAAACTAAACTTCAAGTACACAGCCTTATTTTAAAGTATAAAATGAGTATACTCTTAGTACACTTAAATAAACTTATTTTTAGTATATCTCAGATAAGTACCTAAAAAGTATACTTCAAGTCAGATTACTACACAGCCTTATTTTAAAGTATAAAATAAGTATACTCTTAGTACACTTAAATAAACTTCTTTTTAGTATATCTCAGATAAGTACTTAAAAAGTATACTTCAAGTTGGATAAGTACCTAAAAGTATACTTGAATTAATATACTACTTTTTGCTAAGGGAAACGTACGTGATTTAGACAGTTCCTGGAGAAACTGACGGGGATTGCCGCGCTGCATTTAAATTTAGATTTGGCAGTATATGTCGGGGTTCGCTCTCAGCTCCTCTTACACCAAATTTCAACTCAATATGGCAAAAAACAACGAGTTAGTCTTTTTTTTTCTTTTACGCTTGGGCGGCCATCTTGCATTTTTAGATTTGAATTCAAAATGTGTTGTGCATCACTGTCAGGTGCGGGAGTTTCAGAGACATTGAGACATTTATTTTCTAAACACAACGTCCCAGTGGCTTTTAAACCCCAAAATACATTACGGCAAAGACTGGTTCATCCCAAAGATCCAGTCCCCCGGCACAAACAGAGTAATATTGTGTATGTTGTTCAGTGTCAGGAGGGCTGTGATCAGTCTTATATCGGGGAAACTAAACAGCCACTGGCCAAAAGGATGGCCCAGCACAGAAGATCAACATCATCAGGTCAGGACTCTGCAGTCTACACTCATCTCCAGGTCAGAGGTCACTCTTTCAGGGATGAAGATGTTCACATCCTTGATAGAGAGGAACGATGGTTTGAGAGAGGAGTAAAGGACACCATCGAAAGGGCCGAGATGGTGTAGAGGCAGGGCAGCCGGCTCAGGACCAGAAGGTCTCAGGTTCGATCCCCGGTCACGGCATACCTCGTTGTGTCCTTGGGCAAGACACTTAACCCCGGGTTGCTCCCGGTAGGCAACGCCTTGCATGGCAGTCTACAGCTACCGGTGTATGAATGTGTGTATGAATGGGTGGATGGTTGGTACTGTGAATCACTTTGGGGCCCCTTAAAGGGGGCTGGAAAGCGCTATATAAGTAAACTCCATTTACCATTTGAAAAGAAACCGTCCATCATTAAACAGGGGTGGAGAGGCCTCCGGGTTCAACTGTCCCCCTCCTACAATACTGTTATTGCTAGTATCACTCAGCCCTCTGTGAATAGCAAACAACCATCAGGGTGCTAACGATCCATCGTTAGGCTGATGGTCCTCCTTGATCATGTGAGCAGCTGGTTTCGGCTGTCAGCAGCCAACTGGTTGATCCACTGTGAGAAGGTGCTATTTATAAGACTGAGCTGAATACAGCAGCTCGGACTGAGGAAGTCTTTCGGAGGAAAGACGAAACGTTTCTACAATTTCTTTTTTTGTTGTTTTGTCTTTTGAATGTCCAGAGGACCAGACTTAATTTGTTTAGATGTTTCAACCTGATTTATTGAGCATGCATCAGGATAAGTGGTTGTTGTGTTTAAAATGAGTGTTTATGTAATTATTTTCAGTTTACATATCCATGATAGGTTATATTAGTTCAAGGCAGTCATATTTGTTCACCTGAGAGTTACAGGATCCAAAAGATTACTCACCCTTTCAAAATAAGAGAGTTCCCGGACCCTGTATCTTCTCAAAGTAAGCCCTGGCTACGACCATGCCAAATGTCAGCTCCTTATCTCAGTGAGTTAAAGTCAGTTTTGTGTTTTCTGAATTAGCTGTGTCAGAGGCTGTGAAGAGTTCTGTCAGGATTATCAATGAGAAAAACAGCGTCTTTGTTTCCAAATTACGTCGCCATGGTAACTATAAATGCCAATACATGTAATGGCACACATCACGGTGCCGAGCCGGTCGTTCTGATGTAACGTTTGTGGAGGTGCACGCTGCGGTGAGGAGAGCAAGACCCTTTTCAGGTGGATAATAAGAAGTGGCTGCCTTTCTGTTTCTGTCTGCCCCATAGAGGGTGGAGTCTTAAAGAGTGGGCGTGGTGAGATGTATGGTGGGAGGGATTATAGTTCAGTGGGCGGAGCTTGTTGGAGTTGCTGAGTGGTGTTTGAGTGTCCTGTCAGTGGATCATGGCCTGTCTGATGGCCGCCTGGTCCGTTCACAACCCCACTGTGACCAACTCCATCATCATGGTGAGTCCTGACACACACAAACACACACACACACACACACACACCTGTAATGGGTCAGAACCATCATGGACTCTTCAGAACTGGTGTCAGAAACATTCTGATGACTTTATTTTAATTAAACTGGCTGGACACCTGCTGAAATGTGTCACCTGTCCAGGTTCTGACCCGTTGGACTCGGTTTGGTTTTATTTACAGAAAGGGTTAATAAAACAGGAACAGAATCTTGTCCAGTTCAACCACTGGACAGAACCTCAGTTTGTCCACCTGTCCTCCCTCAGGTAAAATCACCTGAAAACATCACAGGAACCGGTTCTGGTTCTGGTTCTGAACCTAAATTGTCTTTACAGTAAAAGCGCTGAAAGGACTGCCTGGATTTGATGTGACAGACAAACACAAAGTGGTTCAGAAGCTGCAAAAATAATTTTTACAAATAGTCTGAAAGTTTTCATCCCTTCATTCTGATTCCCCAAACTGAAATCCTCCAGGAGTCGCCTCATCAGCAAACATATTCCAGCTGTTCTGTGAGACGTTTACAGCACGGATCAAAACAGCATCATGAAGACCAAGGAGCACAGCAGACAGGTCAGGGAGAGCGACGGTGAGAAGTTTAAAACAGGGTCAGATTATAAGTCATCTGGAGATGGAAAGAACACTGCAGACCTACAGACATGTCCACCTGACAGGACGGAGTCAAGTCAACTTTATTTGTAGAGCACATTTAAAACAGAAACTGTTATCAAAGTGCTTAACAACAACAACGGGAGTAAAATTAATGGAAAAGTACGAAACACTGATGATAAAACTGAATAATTGAAAAAGCATTTAAAACGTAGAAGCACAGAACAAACAAAAAACACTAAATCAACTCACACTGTGTGAAATGTCTGTGAGAACAGATGTTTTTTTAGCAGAGATTTGAACAGATGTTGGGAGGTGGTCTGTCTCATGTTGGGGGGCAGGTTGTTCCAGAGGTTGGGGCCCATGACTGAAAAAGCCCGATCTCCTCTGAGCTTCAGTTTTAGGATCAGTCAAAAGCAGCTGATCGGATGATCTCAGGGCCCGGGAGGGTGAGTATGGTTCCAGTAGCTCGGAGAGATAAAGCGGTGCGAGGCCTTTTAGGCATTTGAAGGTCAACAGAAGAATCTTAAAGACTATTCTGGGCCGCACAGGGAGCCAGTGAAGGGAGGACAGAACTGGTGTGATGTGTTCAGACCTGCGAGTGACACGGACAGCATTAAACTGAGGAGCAGCTCAGGACAACTGTTAGACCACAAACTGACTCTATGGAACAGTGCACGTAGAAAACTATCACTGCAGCTCATCCCCACTGTGAAGCATGGTGGCGGCAGCATCATGCTCATGCTTTATTCAGCTTCAGGATGCAGCTAAACACAGGACAGTCTTGTAACAGAGGCTGTAGAAGACGTGAGACTGGTGCGGAGTTTCACCTTCCAGCAGACCTACGATAGAGCGGGTCAGATCAGGCATGTCCACGTGTTGGACTGGTCCAGTAAAGGTCCAGAACCTGATTCCAAATGAGAGTCTGGTAAGACTGGACCACTACAGATCATTGATCTGTGACCAATGATCATTATCATTGGTTGAACAAACAGTGAAATAAGGAGCAGATATAAGATTTCATCTTCTTTCTGCTCCTTTCATTTTATCCTACTTTTATTCTTGTATCTGATTAAACTGTTTTGTATTGTTCTTTTAAAATGAATGAATAAACATCAAATCAAATCATAGATGCTCTCCATTCAGTCTGACAGCTGGGTTACACAGAAGAATGGGACAAACTCTCAGCCTGAAAGTATCTAAAACTTTGTCACTTTGTTTAACATTTTGACACATAAAAGGTAGATGATGATGATTTGACAAGATTAGAAGAAAGTTTCTTTCGGCTGCTCCGTTCTTCAGGGGTCACCACAGTGAGCAAACTCAGCGTGACAACGTTGGCAGCACGATGGATCAGTGGTTAGCACTACTGACTCACAGCAAGAAGGTCCTGGGTTCAATCCCCGCTTGGACCTGGGTCTTTCTGTGTGGAATTTGTATGTTCTCTCTGTGCATGCGTGGGTTTCCTCCCACAGATCAAAAACATGCATGTTAGTCTGCCTCCAGGCCCAGGCCTGCCTCATAAAAGAGATCTGTGACCTCAGTGGGATTTGCCTGCTTACATAAATAATCACATGAAAGATTTGGCTATTTGTTTTACTTCCTGATGTAACCTGGGCTCAAACCTGCATCCTCAGGATTACAAGACCACGGCCTGGTGAGTTGACTAGACTATTTTTCAGAATTATTTTAATATTAGTAGGTAGAAAGGGTGCCAATCTCTTGGTGTCTGGAGAATCGATTCGATTCCGATTTTTGGTGTCACGATTCGATTCAAAATCGATTTTTCCATTCAGAAACGAATTTTGATTCAGAAACGATTTTTCTATTAAAATGGTCATAAATTCAGTTTCAGTTTTGTAACTGACAAGCTGAAAAGAATAAACAACAATGTAAACAAATGGAACATTTATTTAAAACAATAATTTTAGGTTCCTTATTGTATCAAATTTTTTGCATCGTTTGATATTTATACCAAAAATAGGAACAAATAATACAGGAATGCATTAAATTCTGTAACTTAAATAACCAGTATTAGGTTAGCTTTTTGCTCTGTTACTTATAGAAGATTATTGTTTGAATTGATTGTTTGAACTTGTTTTGTTTTAAAAAAAGGGGCAGATAAAATAAGATTTCTTCTTCTTTCTGCCACCTTTCATTTTATGTATTCTTTCATATACTATGAGATATGGTTTTATTTTCTTTATCTTTTGGGTTTTAATGTAAAAAAAAAAAAGATAGATTTTGGGGCTTTTAGAATAGATTCTGAATCGCCAGGACTAAGAATCTATTCTTTCAAGAGCGGCTCACCTCACTGTGAAACGGTAGCTCTGCCCCCAAGACAAAATTCAAAAAATGCAACAAAGTGGGAGTGTCAACAGACACGGCTAAAGGAGGGGGAGGCGGGTGGGGGTTGAGCGAGGAGGTGTGGCCAGGACGAGAGACCGTTATTGTTTCTGAATGTTAAAATTACATTAGTAATAAACAACCAGCAACAACAAATAATTATTATGTACTCCCCCAATCTATCCAAAACAAAAGGTGTTAAAAAAAGACGAAAATAATACAAGATATGCCGTGACCAAGGATCGAACCTGGGTCTGTCGGACGCCAAACCCGCTCCTACACCACTGCCCTATTGTGGCATTTATGCATTATTTGTCCATCGCAATATAAGAAAACAAATACAACCAAATAGTTTCGATATAGTGAAAAGTATTCCTAAAATAAATAAGTTAAAATATACAAATAACTATTGCCATTCCGAAAACTATAATATGCGTCTTTGCAGTACTTTTCCGGCGTGCAATGTACCACTTCCATATAAGGTATGAACTGCAGCGAGGACCTTCCATCTCTGCAGGGGATTGACTCTGCTTCAACCACTTTCATGACGACGGAGTGAGAAAACACGTCACAGTGAGAATCCTAGACCAATCAGAAAATTAAGGTGTAATTCACCAGTTCAACCCATAGGATTACCGTAAACACGTTTTTAGACCAAATATTGCCGATTTAAACAAATACGCACAAATATATGAAAATTAACACAGACACAGTGCTATAAAACATTTAAAACACATTCTAGGGAGTTTATCAGCTAAAAAAAGTTAATTTTGTGGTGAGTTACACTTTAAAAAATCAATATTTTTTTTCCTGCACCCCTAGAACGCCTCATTGTCGAGGAGTTTAAATGTAGCCGTTGGTTATAAACCGTGAACACCAGCTGTGGGTAATGTTACTTTAAGCTGTTGCCATTGATTGTGACGAACAAATAAAACGTGTGTTTCTGTGCTGGTCCGTTGTGTTGTGCTGACTCAGCAGCAGCAGCTCGTTGTGTTGTGCTGACTCAGCAGCAGCAGCTCGTTGTGTTGTGCTGACTCAGCAGCTGGGTCAGTGTGAACCCGGCTGGTTTACCTCTGTCCGACAGTGACCTCAGAGGCTGATTAACGTCTCAAACTGTCCCACGGGAGCTCTGTGGACCAGCTGGTTCCTAATCTGACAACACTACCCCCATATGTTCCGCTCGACCTCAGTCACATCCAACCTGATCCAAGTTCAGGTTCTGCTGAGAGAACCAGGGCTGGATGGACAAAAAGTCACGACGGGCAGCGGCCCTGATACTGACCCAGTTATTATCGGTCCAAAACTTGTCACGTCTCAACAGTTTGCAGCTTAATCTGAAAAAAAAAAAACTGGACCAGAGGAGGACAAACACAGTTTTAGGATCTGAGTCAAAAGTCCATCAAAGCCTTGGACGAGGACCAGAGAGATCCATCCCCGCTCAGCTGATCATCGATCAGACGCTGACCTCACGTTCTTTCAGCTAAAATTCAGTTTTCTGACAAACCGTATGATACAAGGTCCAACAAACTAATAACTCGTCCGTTGTTTGGAGACACTCGTCAACGTCACCACAATAATCAGGGGATGGTTGAGTCTCAGGAGAACCCCAGAAACTGATCCATGACCAGAACGTTGCTTCTAACGTTGAAAAGGCCTTCACTGGTTTGTTTGATGGTTTTTAAAGTTGTTTTAGTTTCAGTTTTCTGTACAAAACAAAAACTTTTTGTGTAAAAAGTTTCCGTAAGGCCAGTCTGATCAGTCCGGTCAACCTCTGGTCAAGAACTTTGACCTTCTTAGGACGGAGATCCACATCCTCGTGAAACCAGAACCAGATTTAAATGTTCCTTTTGGGTCAGCTCATCCATTTAACCCGTTTATTTCATCATTTACCGTTTTATCATGGGTCAAACTCATTCGGTTGTTTGTTCGTTGTTTTGCCTCGGTTGTATTTAGTTCAGGAGCCTTTTTTATCGGGATGAGGTCAAAGGTCAGAGTTTAAAACATCCCTCTGGAAATGTTCATGCACAAAATCTGAAAGGAACAAAAAGTTGTCGTGTTGGTTTATGGAGGAAGGACCAGGTCCTTATCTCTCATGATGGATCTCACAGTGTGGTCTCTGCATCTTCTCCAGAACACCAACGGACCCCCGGACCTGATGCTGGACCCTCGGACAGTGTACGTCTGTTTGGACGAGGGGGTCCACAAGCGTCCGGCAGGGACCCAGCCGCCGCTGCTGCAGGGACAACTGAAGAAGGTGGACAACAACCTGATGGAGGCCCAGAGGTTCTCCTCGTTACCACGAAGACCAGCGGTCAACATGGAGTTCAACGACGTCTCGTACTCGGTCAGAGAGGGACCCTGGTGGAGGAGGAAAGGTAAGGTGAGGGTTCTGACCCGACTGCAGGTTCAGCCCTTTAGCAGAACATCACCTGACACATGAAGTCCAACAGTTTCAGACAGAACGTTCTGGGTTTAAAGAGCAGAGTCAAAAGAAACAGTCCAGAGTCAGGCTGAGTACACTGGTCCCAGTAGAACCAGTGTAGGGGTCAAGGGTCAGTGTGAATCTGGTCTTACTGGTGTTGAAGGAGTTCTCCAGATGTTCTAACTCTGACAGACTTTGGTACCTTGATCCACCATCATGGAACCACTGATCAGAACAGTCTGGACTGTTAGAACCAGAACCACAGAGTTCCTGAGGAACTTGTTCAGGTTGTTCTCATTCTGCTGCGGTTCTGATGGACTGGACCGAGCCTGGATCAGAACAGGAGTGATGAGGGAGCTCCATCTGGTTAGTTCTTCTTTCAGTCTCACTCTGTTTGTGTGTTCCTGCTGGATTATCAGCTGTAATCTGTTAATCTGACTCTGTTTCCTGCTGGAAATAGCTGCAGCTCAGATTAAAAAAGATGTTAACAGTTGAAACAGATTCACTGAAAACAACAACAACAACAACAACAACAACAACAACAACAACAACAACAAAACTTACTAAAAACAAACCAATACTGAGTCTGCAGCTGTCTGTCTGTGGTAGAGATGCATCAATCCCCATTTTTGCACTTCTGATCCAGTCCCACTGCCTGAATTCAGATATCTGCCAGTACTGATCTCTGCTGATACCTGATCTCTGTTTGCTTTAGTAATATTATCATTATTGTTGATTTATATGAGGCTGTAATGAACGCTTCTACAAGTTTGCATGTTTGTCCTAAAAGGCAACTTGAGGTCAGTATAAGGTCAGAAGTAAAAAACAAAAAAACAGGAAATCCTGTTAACAAGAAAAATTCAAAGGTTTCTATCTGTCAGTATTTTTTAAATCTAAGATACACATCAACTTCTCTCCAAATAAAATACCAAGAGCTGCTTCATCTGATCAGCACAGACTAAGTGAATGTGAAGTTCTTCGTTTTCTACAACTGATAACGTTTGCTCATCGAGGACGATGAACTGAAGCAACTTCTCAGTATTCCCTTCATCTTTCACGTTGTCTGGTGGAAGTTTATTTTTGGAACGACTCCAGACGTGATTCCTGTCGGCTACTTTCGTCTTTCTGCCCCGTGGCTAAAAAAAATATGTGCTAATTCATTCATTTCAATTAAATTCAAATTCAAAAGAACTTTATTAATCCCAAAGAGAAATTAAGTGTCGTCATAGCTCATCATTCAAGAGATAGATGCTGATAGCTGTGGGCAGGAAGGATCTCCTGCAGCGAATCTGAAGAATCTGGTCACAAATATCGATCCGTCCACCAGGATCCAGTGTGCTGTCAGATCCAGCGTGCTGTCAGATCCAGTGTGCTGTCAGATCCAGTGTGCTGTCAGATCCAGCGTGCTGTCAGATCCAGTGTGCTGTCAGATCCAGCGTGCTGTCAGATCCAGCGTGCTGTCAGATCCAGTGTGCTGTCAGATCCAGCGTGCTGTCAGATCCAGCGTGCTGTCAGATCCAGCGTGCTGTCAGATCCAGCGTGCTGTCAGATCCAGCGTGCTGTCAGATCCAGCGTGCTGTCAGATCCAGCGTGCTGTCAGATCCAGCGTGCTGTCAGATCCAGTGTGCTGTCAGATCCAGCGTGCTGTCAGATCCAGCGTGCTGTCAGATCCAGCGTGCTGTCAGATCCAGCGTGCTGTCAGATCCAGCGTGCTGTCAGATCCAGCGTGCTGTCAGATCCAGCGTGCTGTCAGATCCAGTGTGCTGTCAGATCCAGCGTGCTGTCAGATCCAGCGTGCTGTCAGATCCAGCGTGCTGTCAGATCCAGCGTGCTGTCAGATCCAGTGTGCTGTCAGATCCAGCGTGCTGTCAGATCCAGTGTGCTGTCAGATCCAGCGTGCTGTCAGATCCAGCGTGCTGTCAGATCCAGCGTGCTGTCAGATCCAGCGTGCTGTCAGATCCAGCGTGCTGTCAGATCCAGCGTGCTGTCAGATCCAGTGTGCTGTCAGATCCAGTGTGCTGTCAGATCCAGCGTGCTGTCAGATCCAGCGTGCTGTCAGATCCAGTGTGCTGTCAGATCCAGCGTGCTGTCAGATCCAGCGTGCTGTCAGATCCAGCGTGCTGTCAGATCCAGTGTGCTGTCAGATCCGGCGTGCTGTCAGATCCAGCGTGCATGCTGTCAGGTCCAGCATGCTGTCAGATCCGTTGGGCCTCTCGGTCCTCCTGGGCAGCAGAACTGCCCACAGGCCGGGCAGAGTTCCTCCCTGAGCGACGGTCACTGCTCCCAGCAGTCTGGAGAACCCTCTTTGCCACAGACAGACAGCTGAAGGTGCCGGGGGATGAGCCCGGTTCTCCCGTTATCATGAGCTGCGTTTCCCACCAGCTCCAGGATCTCGGCGGCCACGTACTTGAGCACCACCGCCAGGTTGACGAGAATTCATCCACGATGTCTCCTTTTCAACTCATTTGGGATTTGGGGCTGTAGCTGAGTTATTTGAGCTTTTGAGATGTTAGTCAGCTGCTCCTGGTTGTTAAACACCTTGTTGCCGTGGTTACACATCATAACAAATGCCCAAAAGTCAAAAGCTTTCAGTAAAAATCCTTGCAGGGGCACAGCATCAGATACCAGAGGAAATAATCATCCTAAAAAGTGATGTACAGTATTTTCTGGACTATAGGTCGCACCTTTATATAAGTCGCATCTATTATGCGTCACCGCTACGCGATGCGTCAGCGCGTCATTTGCCCTGCTGAAAATGACGACCACAGAAGCATGCACGGAAGGACTTTTCACAAGATTAACACGGTAAAAACAATTATTTGTCTGCTGAAAATTATAGCAAACATGTGTCTTAGCTTAACCGTTCCTTAATAAATTCACGTAATGGTCAAATCTGCTGGATTTAAATTTTTTCGCTTTGAAAAAGTACAAGGAAAAACAACAAAGCTAACCGCGACACATTTACGTCTATAAAACATTGAATTTTATCTCAAATAACTCCAATAGCTAACAGTTTGTAAATGTACATCTAGTGATTACTTTCTGTAAGTTAGAAAAAAAATCTGCTGTGTGGTTTATGAGCTATTTGCTCAAACGCACAAGGAAATATCAACTAAGCTAACGCTACACATTTACGTCTATAAAACATAAAATTTTATCTCAAACATCTCATAAAGCTAATCATTTGTAAATATCCATCTAGTGATTACGTTCTGTAAGTTTGATCAAAATCTGTCCTGTGGTTCTTCACCTATTTTGCTAACAAACACTGAGCTAACAGCGAAGAAGCTAGTTCATACCTCCAGAGCAGGAGGCCGGGCTGCGACAGACTGAGTCCGTCCAGAGGAGGCTCTCGTTGGACACATGAGGTGGGAACAATTGGTGTACCCTAGCGGACAAAGGTGGTACTGCACTCCTAGTGGCCGAAAGTGGTACTGCACCATTTTTGCCAAAATGGAAAAATTGTCATATCTGAGCCAAAAATTGGTCTAAAAATATGGGAAAAAATCCATAAACAAGTCTCACCTCTCTATAAGTCGCAGCACATGCAAATTAGGCAAAAAGATGCAACTTATAGTCCGGGAAATACAGTAAATCTAGAAGTAAAAGGAGGAATTAAAGTTTTAAAAAGCAATAACTCAGAATGAAAGTAACAGAGCTGCTCCAACATGCAGCCACCCCGAGCGGCGCAACTCTACAAGCGGCTGAGTTAGATCATATTTGTCAACCAAAGGCTTGGGAGCCAAATGGGCCCTCGTTGACATCTTATCTGGCCCCCAAGATGATGTGTGAAACATAAAATTAGGCATGGGGCCGATCCGGTATCGGCCTCCGATATCCGCATAATTTATGTATCGGATTTTTCCGATCCAACCTGCAGAGATTTATGATCCATGATGCATGTCTGTGTCTCCAAGTAAAACGTCTCCACATGTGATTCCCTGCCAGCTGCTCTGCACGTTGTCTTCAAACCATGGAATGGATTTCCTGAATGGAGGCGTGTCTCATGAGACAAGTGCAGGGGTCACCAACAAGGTGCCCGCGGGCATCCGGGTGCCCCCAAGGACCATTTGAGGTGCCCTCGGACCCGTTCTAAAAATAGCACAACTCACTACTAAGCTGCATTTAAATTTTGATTTTATTCAGTTGTTATTCTTTTTTTGTATTTATATATATTTTAAAATGTCTATCTTAAAAATATGTTCTTAAAAATATGTTTATTATTTAAAAAAAAATCAATTTACGCTTTGTTATTTACGAAGAGTTTATCAGACTGGTGCCCTTTGTATGACTCCGTACCCACGAAGTAGCCCTGTTTCTAAAAGGTTGGTGACCCCTAGACCAGAGTAATAAGACCCGCCTCACATTCAGGAAATCCATTTTATAGTTTGCAGCCAGATACTGTACAACGTGCAGTAGCACTGTGGCTAACCAACTTTTCATCGTAACATGTCCGCTGTGTGGAAGTATTTTACACTAAACACTGCAAGACAGCAACATGCAATGTCTGCAGAGACATAGCGCCACATTAAACCACAGTAAAGTTAGTTTTACGTTGGACATTCAAGCTCTGGGGCTTCAGCGGGGTGCTACTCTCGCTGAACCCGCAACCGGCAGCCCGACCACGGCCAGCCACGTCCAAGCTGCCACGCTCAGTCTGCCCGTCTCAGAGGAGGGGCAGGCTGAGAGCGGCTGACCGAAATCACACTGCCCGTCCTGGACTGAACAAGAAAAACACACCGCTGAAGCCCCGGAGCTCAACTGTTCACTGAGAAGTTGCTAAACTTCATCGTAATTAATGACCAATTGCTATCAGCTGTAGAAAATGGATTTCACAGCTTGATACTTGCAGCCAAGATATAGATTACCCTCCAGGAGATATTTATCAGTACAACAGTAGACAATCATAAAAAGCATA